>JBBPBT010000228.1:1208682-1265230 GCA_037974875.1 Cicer bijugum
ACAAACACACTTATTGGATGCCCAAGATTGATTAAAAACCCTAATTTGACAAGATTAAGCCTAGGGAGGATGAAAATAACCTAAATGTTGATCCAACAACACAAACACACCTATTGGAAGCACAAGATTGATTAAAAACCCTAATAGGACATGAATAAGCCTAGCGAGGACGAAAATGACCTAAATGTTCCTCCAATGACATAAACACACCTATTGGATGCACAAGATTGGTTAAAAACCCTAATTGGACTTGAATTAGCATAAGGAGGACTAAAAGGACCTAAATGTTCATCCAATGACACAAACACACCCATTGGATGCACAAGATTAGTTAAAAACCCTAATTGGACAAGATTAAGTGTTGGGAGGACGCTAATATCCTAAATGTACATCCAATGACACAAACGGACATATTTCATGCACAAGATTAATTAAAAAGCCTAATTGGACAAGAATAAGACTAGGGAGGACGGTAATGACCTAAATGTTCATCCAATGACACAAACACACCTATTGGATGCACAAGATTCGTTAAAAACCGCAATACGACAAGAATTAACCTAGGGAGGACAAAAATGACCTAAATGTTCATCCAATGACACAAACAGAGCTATTGGATGTACAAGAGTGGTTAAAAACCCTAATTGGACAAGAATATTCCTAGGGAGGACGAAAATGACCTAACTGTTAATCCAATTGCACAAACGCCCCTATTGGATGCACAAGATTAGTTAAAAACCCTAATAGGACAAGATTAAGTGTAGGGAGGACAATAATATCCAAAATGTTCATCCAATGACACAAACGAACTTATTTGATGCACAAGATTGGTTAAAAAGCCTAATTGGACAAGAATAACACTAGGGAGCCCGACAATGACCTAAATATTCATCCAATGACACAAACGAACTTATTTGATGCACAAGATTGGTTAAAAACCCTAATTGGACAAGAATTAGCCTAGGGAGGACGAAAATGACCTAAATGTTCATCCAATGACACAAACACACCTTTTCGATTCACAATATTGGTTAAAAACCCTAATTGGGAAACAATTAGCCTATGGAGGACGAAAATGACCTAAATGTTCATCCAATGACACAAACACACCTATTGGATGCACAAAAATGGTTAAAAACGCTAATTGGACAAGAATATCCCTAGGGAGAATGAAAATGACCTAAATATTAATCCAATGACACTAACACACTTATTGGATGCACAAGATTGCTTAAAAACCCTAATTGGACAAGAATTTGAATAGGGAGGAAGAAAATGACATAAATGTTAATCCAAGGACACAAATGAACTTATTGGATGCACAAGTTTGGTAGTAGACCTTAATTAGACAAGAATAAGCCTAGGGAGGACGAAAATGACCTAAATGTTCATCCAATGACAAAAACACACCTATTGGATGCACAAGAGTGGTTAAAAACCCTAATTGGACAAGATTAGATGTAGGGAGGACGATAACGTCCTAAATGTTCATCCAATGACACAAACACACCTATTGGATGCACAAGATTAGTTAAATATCCTAAAAATAGGACACGAATAAGCCTAAGGAGGGCGAAAATGACCTAAATTTAAATACAATGACACTAATGAACTCATTGGATCCACAAGATTTGTTAAAAACCCTAATTGCACAAGAATAAGCCTAGGGAGGACGAAAATGACCTAAATGTCAATCCAATGACGCAACTGAACTCGTTAGATGCACAAGATTGCTTAAAAACCCTAATTACACAAGAAGTTGCTTAGGGAGGACGAAAATGACCTAAATATTCATCCAATGACACAAACACACGTTTTGGATGCACAAGATTGATTAAAAACCCTAATTGGACAAGAATAAGCCTAGGGAGGACGAAAATGACCTAAATGTTCATCCAATGACACAAACACAGCTATTGGATGCACAATATTAGTTAAAAACCCTAATTGGACAAGATTAAGTGTAGGGAGGACAAAAATGATCTTAATGTTATCCAATGACACGAACACACCTATTAGATGCACAAGATTAGTTAAAAACCCTAATTGGAGAAGATTATATGTAGGGAGGACGATAATGTCCTAAATGTTCATCCAATGACACAAACACACCTATTGGATGCACAAGATTAGTTAAATACCCTAATTGGACAAGAATAAGCCTAGGGAGGACAAAAATGACCTAAATTTAAATCCAATGACACAAATGAACTTATTGGATGCACAAGATTTGTTAAAAACCCTAATTGCACAAGAATAATAATAGGGAGGACGAAAATGACCTAAATGTCAATCCAATGATGAAAATGAACTAATTGGATGCACAAGATTGCTTAAAAACCCTAATTACACAAGAATAAGCATAGGGTGGACGAAAATGACCTAAATATTCATCCAATGAAACAAACACACTTATTGGATGCCCAAGATTGATTAAAAACCCTAATTTGACAAGATTAAGCCTAGGGAGGATGAAAATAACCTAAATGTTGATCCAACAACACAAACACACCTATTGGAAGCACAAGATTGATTAAAAACCCTAATAGGACATGAATAAGCCTAGCGAGGACGAAAATGACCTAAATGTTCCTCCAATGACATAAACACACCTATTGGATGCACAAGATTGGTTAAAAACCCTAATTGGACTTGAATTAGCATAAGGAGGACTAAAAGGACCTAAATGTTCATCCAATGACACAAACACACCCATTGGATGCACAAGATTAGTTAAAAACCCTAATTGGACAAGATTAAGTGTTGGGAGGACGCTAATATCCTAAATGTACATCCAATGACACAAACGGACATATTTCATGCACAAGATTAATTAAAAAGCCTAATTGGACAAGAATAAGACTAGGGAGGACGGTAATGACCTAAATGTTCATCCAATGACACAAACACACCTATTGGATGCACAAGATTCGTTAAAAACCGTAATTCGACAAGAATTAACCTAGGGAGGACAAAAATGACCTAAATGTTCATCCAATGACACAAACACAGCTATTGGATGTACAAGATTGGCTAAAAACCCTAATTGGACAAGAATATGCCTAGGGAGGACGAAAATGACCTAAATGTTAATCCAATTGCACAAACGCCCCTATTGGATGCACAAGATTAGTTAAAAACCCTAATAGGACAAGATTAAGTGTAGGGAGGACAATAATGTCCAAATTGTTCATCCAATGACACAAACGAACTTATTTGATGCACAAGATTGGTTAAAAAGCCTAATTGGACAAGAATAACACTAGGGAGCCCGACAATGACCTAAATGTTCATCCAATGACACAAACGAACTTATTTGATGCACAAGATTGGTTAAAAACCCTAATTGGACAAGAATTAGCCTAGGGAGGACGAAAATGACCTAAATGTTCATCCAATGACACAAACACACCTTTTCGATTCACAAGATTGGTTAAAAACCCTAATTGGGAAACAATTAGCCTATGGAGGACGAAAATGACCTAAATGTTCATCCAATGACACAAACACACCTATTGGATGCACAAAAATGGTTAAAAACGCTAATTGGACAAGAATATCCATAGGGAGAATGAAAATGACCTAAATATTAATCCAATGACACAAACACACTTATTGGATGCACAAGATTGCTTAAAAACCCTAATTGGACAAGAATTTGAATAGGGAGGAAGAAAATGACATAAATGTTAATCCAAGGACACAAATGAACTTATTGGATGCACAAGATTGGTAATAGACCTTAATTAGACAAGAATAAGCCTAGGGAGGACGAAAATGACCTAAATGTTCATCCAATGACAAAAACACACCTATTGGATGCACAAGAGTGGTTAAAAACCCTAATTGGACAAGATTAGATGTAGGGAGGACGATAACGTCCTAAATGTTCATCCAATGACACAAACACACCTATTGGATGCACAAGATTAGTTAAATATCCTAAAAATAGGACAAGAATAACCCTAAGGCGGGCGAAAATGACCTAAATTTAAATACAATGACACTAATGAACTCATTGGATCCACAAGATTTGGTAAAAACCCTAATTGCACAAGAATAAGCCTCGGGAGGACGAAAATGACCTAAATGTCAATCCAATCATGCAACTGAATTCGTTAGATGCACAAGATTGCTTAAAAACCCTTATTACACAAGAAGTTGCCTAGGGAGGACGAAAATGACCTAAATATTCATCCAATGACACAAACACACGTTTTGGATGCACAAGATTGATTAAAAACCCTAATTGGACAAGAATAAGCCTAGGGAGGACGAAAATGACCTAAATGTTCATCCAATGACACAAACACAGTTATTGGATGCACAATATTAGTTAAAAACCCTAATTGGACAAGATTAAGTGTAGGGAGGACAAAAATGATCTTAATGTTATCCAATGACACGAACACACCTATTAGATGCACAAGATTAGTTAAAAACCCTAATTGGAGAAGATTATATGTAGGGAGGACGATAATGTCCTAAATGTTCATCCAATGACACAAACACACCTATTGCATGCACAAGATTAGTTAAATACCCTAATTGGACAAGAATAAGCCTAGGGAGGACAAAAATGACCTAAATTTAAATCCAATGACACAAATGAACTTATTGGATGCACAAGATTTGTTAAAAACCCTAATTGCACAAGAATAATAATAGGGAGGACGAAAATGACCTAAATGTCAATCCAATGATGAAAATGAACTAATTGGATGCACAAGATTGCTTAAAAACCCTAATTACACAAGAATAAGCATAGGGAGGACGAATATGACCTAAATATTCATCCAATGACACAAACACACTTATTGGATGCCCAAGATTGATTAAAAACCCTAATTTGACAAGATTAACCCTAGGGAGGACGAAAATAACCTAAATGTTGATCCAACAACACAAACACACCTATTGGAAGCACAAGATTGATTAAAAACCCTAATAGGACATGAACAAGCCTAGCGAGGACGAAAATGACCTAAGTGTTCCTCCAATGACATAAACACACCTATTTGATGCCCAAGATTGGTTAAAAACCCAAATTGGACTTGAATTAGCATAAGGAGGACTAAAAGGACCTAAATGTTCATCCAATGACACAAACACACCCATTGGATGCACAAGATTAGTTAAAAACCCTAATTGGACAAGATTAAGTGTTGGGAGGACGCTAATATCCTAAATGTACATCCAATGACACAAACGGACATATTTCATGCACAAGATTAATTAAAAAGCCTAATTGGACAAGAATAAGACTAGGGAGGACGGTAATGACCTAAATGTTCATCCAATGACACAAACACACCTATTGGATGCACAAGATTCGTTAAAAACCGTAATTCGACAAGAATTAACCTAGGGAGGACGAAAATGACCTAAATGTTCATCCAATGACACAAACAGAGCTATTGGATGTACAAGATTGGTTAAAAACCCTAATTGGACAAGAATATGCCTAGGGAGGACGAAAATGACCTAAATGTTAATCCAATGGCACAAACGCCCCTATTGGATGCACAAGATTAGTTAAAAACCCTAATTGGACAAGATTAAGTGTAGGGAGGACAATAATGTCCTCAATGTTCATCCAACGACACAAACGAACGTATTTGATGCCCAAGATTGGTTAAAAAGCCTAATTGGACAAGAATAACACTATGGAGCCCGACAATGACCTAAATGTTCATCCAATGACACAAACGAACTTATTTGATGCACAAGATTGGTTAAAAACCTTAATTGGACAAGAATTAGCCTAGGGAGGACGAAAATGACCTAAATGTTCATCCAATGACAAAAACACACCTATTGGATGCACAGGAATGGTTAAAAACCCTAATTGGACAAGAATATGCCTAGGGAGATTGAAAATGACCTAAATATTAATCCAATGACACAAACACACTGATTGGATGCTCAAGATTGCTTAAAAACCCTAATAGGACAAGAATTTGCCTAGGGAGGAGGAAAATGACCTAAATGTTAATCCAATGACACAAATGAACTTATTGGATGCAAAAGATTGGTTATAGACCCTAATTAGACAAGAATAAGTCTAGGGAGGACAGAATTGACCTAATTGTTCATCCAATGACACAAACACACCTATTGGATGCACAAGATTGATTAAAAACCCTAATTCGACAAGAATAAGCCTAGGGAGGACGAAAATGACCTAAATGTTCATCCAATGACACAAACACAGCTATTGGATGCACAATATTAGTTAAAACCCTAATTGGACAAGATTAAGTGTAGGGAGGACAAAAATGATCTAAATGTTCATTCAACGACACGAACACACCCATTGGATGCACAAGATTAGTTAAAAACCCAAATTGGACAAGATTAGATGTAAGGAGGACGATAATGTCCTAAATGTTCATCCAATGACACAAACACACCTATTGGATGCACAAGATTAGTTAAATACCCTAATTGGACAAGAATAAGCCTAGGGAGGACGAAAATGACCTAAATTTAAATCCAATGACACAAATGAACTTATTGGATGCACAAGATTTGTTATATACCCTAATTGCACAAGAATAATCCTAGGGAGGACGAAAATGACCTAAATGTCAATCCAATGATGCAAATGAACTCATTGGATGCACAAGATTGCATAAAAACCCTAATTACACAAGAATTAGCATAGGGAGGACGAAAATGACCTAAATATTCATCCAATGACACAAACACATTTATTGAATGCCCAAGATTGATTACAAACCCTAATTGGACAAGATTAAGCCTAGGGAGGATGAAAATAACCTAAATGTTGATCCAATTGCACAAACACACCTATTGGATGCACAAGATTGATTAAAAACCCTAATAGGACAAGAATAAGCCTAGTGAGGACGAAAACGACCTAAATGTTCATCCAATGACACAAACACACCTATTGGATGCACAAGATTGGTTAAAAACCCTAATTGGACTTGAATTAGCATAAGGAGGACGAAAATGAGCTAAATGTTCATCCAATGACACAAACACACCTATTGGATGCACAAGATTAGTTAAAAACCCTAATTGGACAAGATTAAGTGCTGGGAGGAAGCTCATATCCTAAATGTTCATCCAATGACACAAACGGACTTATTTGATGCACAAGATTAATTAAAAAGCCTAATTGGACAAGAATAAGACTAGGAAGGACGGTAATGACCTAAAAGTTCATCCAATGACACAACCACACCTATTGGATGCACAAGATTCGTTAAAAACCGTAATTCGACAATAATTAACCTAGGGAGGACGAAAATGACCTAAATGTTCATCCAATGACACAAACAGAGCTATTGGATGTACAAGATTGGTTAAAAACCCTAATTGGACAAGAATATGCCTAGGGTGGACAAAAATGACCTAAATGTTAATCCAATGGCACAAATGCCCCTATTAGATGCACAAGATTAGTTAAAAACCCTAATTGGACAAGATTAAGTGTAGAGAGGACAATAATGTCCTAAATGTTCATCCAATGACACAAACGAACTTATTTGATGCACAAGATTGGTTAAAAAACCTAATTGGACAAGAATAACACTAGGGAACACGACAATGACCTAAATGTTCATCCAATGACACAAACACATCTATTGGATGTACAAGATGGGTTAAAATCCATAATTGGACAAGAATTTGCCTAGTGAGGACGAAAATGACCTAAATGTTCATCCAATGACACAAACACACCTTTTGGATGCACAAGATTGG
This sequence comes from Cicer bijugum, assembly GCA_037974875.1. Lineage (NCBI taxonomy): Eukaryota > Viridiplantae > Streptophyta > Magnoliopsida > Fabales > Fabaceae > Cicer > Cicer bijugum. The sequence goes on from JBBPBT010000228.1 coordinate 1,216,417, forward strand.
TTAAAAACCCTAATTGGGAAACAATTAGCCTATGGAGGACGAAAATGACCTAAATATTCATCCCATGACACAAACACACCTATTAATTGCACAGAAATGGTTAAAAATCCTAATTGGACAAGAATATGACTAGGGAGGATGAAAATGACCTAAATATTAATCCAATGACACAAACACACTTATCGGATGCACAAGATTGCTTAAAAACCCTGATAGGACAAGAATTTGCCTAGGGAGGAGGAAAATGACCTAAATGTTAATCCATTGACACAAATGAACTTATTGGATGCACAAGATTGGTTATAGACCCTAATTATACAAGAATAAGCCTAGGGAGGACAGAATTGACCTAATTGTTCATCCAATGACACAAACACACCTATTGGATGCACAAGATTGATTAAAAACCCTAATTCGACAAGAATAAGCCTAGGGAGGACGAAAATGACCTAAATGTTCATCCAATGACACAAACACAACTATTGGATGCACAATATTAGTTAAAAACCCTAATTGGACAAGATTAAGTGTAGGGAGGACAAAAATGATCTAAATGTTCATTCAACGACACGAACACACCTATTGGATTCAAAAGATTAGTTAAAAACCCAAATTGGACAAGATTAGATGTAAGGAGAACGATAATGTCTTAAATATTCATCCAATGACACAAACACACCTATTGGATGCACAAGTTTAGTTAAATACCCTAATTGGACAAGAATAAGCCTAGGGAGGACGAATATGACCTAAATTTAAATCCAATGACACAAATGAACTTATTGGATTCACAAGATTTGTTAAAAACCCTAATTGCACAAGAATAATCCTACGGAGGACGAAAATGACCTAAATGTCAATCCAATGATGCAAATGAACTCATTGGATGCACAAGATTGCATAAAAACCCTAATTACACAAGAATAAGCATAGGGAGGACGAAAATGACCTAAATATTCATCCAATGACACAAACACATTTATTGAATGCCCAAAATTGATTACAAACCTTAATTGGACATGATTAAGCCTAGGGAGGATGAAAATAACCTAAATGTTGATCCAATTGCACAAACACACCTATTGGATGCACAAGATTGATTAAAAACCCTAATAGGACAAGAATAAGCCTAGTGAGGACGAAAACGACCTAAATGTTCATCCAATGACACAAACACACCTATTGGATGCACAAGATTAGTAAAATACCCTAATTGGAAAAGAATAAGCTTAGGGAGGACGAAAATGACCTAAATTTAAATCCAATGACACAAATGAACTTATTGGATGCACAAGATTGCTTAAAAACCCTAATTACACAAGAATAAGCATAGGGAGGAAGAAAATGACCTAAATACTCATCTAATGACACAAACACACTTATTGGATGCCCAAGATTGATTAAAACCCTAATTGGACAAGATTAAGCCTAGGGAGGATGAAAATAACCTAGATGTTGATCCAATAACACAAACACACCTATTGGAAGCACAAGATTGATTAAAAACCCTAATAGGACAAGAATAAGCCTAGCGAGGACGAAAATGACCTAAATGTTCATCCAATGACACAAACACACCTATTGGATGCACAAGATTGGTTAAAAACCCTAATTGGACTTGAATTAGCGTAAGGAGGACTAAAAGGACCTAAATGTTCGTCCAAAGACACAAACACACCTATTGGATGCACAAGATTAGTTAAAAACACTAATTGGACAAGATTAAGTGTTGGGAGGACGCTAATATCCTAAATGTACATCCAATGACACAAACGGACTTATTTGATGCACAAGATTATTTAAAAAGCCTAATTGGACAAGAATAAGACTAGGGAGGACGGTAATGACCTAAATGTTCATCCAATGACACAAACACACCTATTGGATGCACAAGATTCGTTAAAAACCGTAATTCGACAAGAATTAACCTATGGAGGACGAAAATGACCTAAATGTTCATCCAATGACACAAACAGAGCTATTGGATGTACAAGATTAGTTAAAAACCCTAATTGGACAAGAATATGCCTAGGGAGGACAATAATGTCCTAAATGTTCATCCAATGACACAAACGAACTTATTTCATGCACAAGATTGGTTAAAAAGCCTAATTGGACAAGAATAACACTAGGGAGCCCGACAATGACCTAAATGTTCATCCAATGACACAAACACATCTATTGGATGTACAAGATTGGTTAAAAACCAAAATTGGACAAGAATTAGCCAAGGGAGGACGAAAATGACCTAAATGTTCATCCAACGACACAAACACACCTTTTGGATGCACAAGATTGGTTAAAAACCCTAATTGGGAAACAATTAGCCTATGGAGGACGAAAATGACCTAAATGTTCATCCAATGACACAAACACACCTATTGGATGCACAAAAATGGTTAAAAACCATAATTGGACATGAATATGCCTAGGGAGGATGAAAATGACCTAAATATTAATTCAATGATACAAACACACTTATTGGATGCACAAGATTGCTTAAAAACCCTAATAGGACAAGAATTTTCCTAGGGAGGAGGAAAATGACCTAAATGTTAATCCAATGACACAAATGAACTTATTGGATGCACAAGATTGGTTATAGACCCTAATTAGACAAGAATAAGCCTAGGGAGGACATAAATGACCTAATTGTTCATCCAATGACACAAACACACCTGTTGGATGCACAAGATTGATTAAAAACCCTAATTCGACAAGAATAAGCCTGTGGAGGACGAAAATGACCTAAATGTTCATCCAATGACACAAACACAGCTATTGGATGCACAATATTAGTTAAAAACCCTAATTGGACAACATTAAGTGTAGGGAGGATAAAAATGATCTTAATGTTCATCCAACGACACGAACACACCTATTGGATGCACAAGATTAGTTAAAAATCCAAATTGGACAAGATTAAATGTAAGGAGGACGATAATGTCTTAAATGTTCATCCAATGACACAAACACACCTATTGGATGCACAAGATTAGTTAAATACCCTAATTGGACAAGAATAAGCCTAGGGAGGACGAAAATGACCTAAATTTAAATCCAATGATACAAATGAACTTATTGGATGCAGAAGATTTGTTAAAAACCCTAATTGCACAAGAATAATCCTAGGGAGGACGAAAATGACCTAAATGTCAATCCAATGATGCAAATGAACTCATTGGATGCACAAGATTGCATAAAAACCCTAATTACAAAAGAATAAGCATAGGGAGGACGAAAATGACCAAAATATTCATTCAATGACACAAACACATTTATTGAATGCCCAAAATTGATTACAAACCCTAATTGGACAAGACTAAGCCTAGGGAGGATGAAAATAACCTAAATGTTGATCCAATAACACAAACACACCTATTGGATCCACAAGATTGATTAAAAACCGTAATAGGACAAGAATATGCCTAGTGAGGACGAAAACGACCTAAATGTTCATCCAATGACACAAACACACCTATTGGATGCACAAGATTGGTTAAAAACCCTAATTGGACTTGAATTAGCATAAGGTGGACGAAAATGACCTAAATGTTCATCCAATGACACTAACACACCTATTGGATGCACAAGATTATTTAAAAACCCTAATTGGACAAGATTAAGTGCTGGGAGGAAGCTCATATCCTAAATGTTCATCCAATGACACAAACGGACTTATTTGATGCACAAGATTAATTAAAAAGCCTAATTGGAAAAGAATAAGCCTGTGGAGGACGAAAATGACCTAAATATTCATCCAATGACACAAACACACCTATTGGATGCACAAGATTCGTGAAAAACCGTAATTCGACAAGAATTAACCTAGGCAGGACGAAAATGACCTAAATGTTCATCCAATGACACAAACAGAGCTATTGGATGTACAAGATTGGTTAAAAACCCTAATTGGACAAGAATATGCCTAGGGAGGACGAAAATGACCTAAATGTTAATCCAATGGCACAAACGCCCCTATTGGATGCACAAGATTAGTTAAAAACCCTAATTGGACACGATTAAGTGTAGGGAGGACAATAATGTCCTAAATGTTCATCCAATGACACAAACGAACTTATTTGATGCACAAGATTGGTTAAAAAGCCTAATTGGACAAGAATAACACTAGGGAGCCCGACAATGACCTAAATGTTCATCCAATGACACAAACACACCTTTTGGATGCACAAGATTGGTTAAAAACCCTAATTGGGAAACAATTAGCCTATGGAGGACGAAAATGACCTAAATGTTCATCCCATGACACAAACAAACCTATTGGATGCACAGAAATGGTTAAAAACCCTAATTGGACAAGAATATGCCTAGGGAGGTTGAAAATGACCTAAATATTAATCCAATGACACAAACACACTTATTGGATGCACAAGATTGCTTAAAAACCCTAATAGGACAAGAATTTGCCTAGGGAGGAGGAAAATGACCTAAATGTTAATCCAATGACACAAATGAACTTATTGGATGCAAAAGATTGGTTATAGACCCTAATTAGACAAGAATAAGCCTAGGGAGGACAGAATTGACCTAATTGTTCATCCAATGACACAAACACACCTATTGGATGCACAAGATTGATTAAAAACCCTAATTCGACAAGAATAAGCCTAGGGAGGACGAAAATGACCTAAATGTTCATCCAATGACACAAACACAGCTATTGGATGCACAATATTAGTTAAAAACCCTAATTGGACAAGATTAAGTGTAGGGAGGACGAAAATGACCTAAATATTCATCCAATGACACAAACACATTTATTGAATGCCCAAAATTGATTACAAACCCTAATTGGTCAAGATTAAGCCTAGGGAGGATGAAAATAACCTAAATGTTGATCCAATAACACAAACACACCTATTGGATGCACAAGATTGATTAAAAACCCTAATAGGACAAGAATAAGCCTAGTGAGGACGAAAACGACCTAAATGTTCGTCCAATGACACAAACACAGCTATTGGATGCACAAGATTGGTTAAAAACCCTAATTGGACTTGACTTAGCATAAGGAGGACGAAAATGAGCTAAATGTTCATCCAATGACACAAACACACCTATTGGATGCACAAGATTAGATAAAAACCCTAATTGGACAAGATTTAGTGCTGGGAGGAAGCTCATATCCTAAATGTTCATCCAATGACACAAACGGAATTATTTGATGCACAAGATTAATTAAAAAGCCTAATTGGACAAGAATAAGACTAGGGAGGACGGTAATGACCTAAATGTTCATCCAATGACACAAACACACCTATTGGATGCACAAGATTCGTTAAAAACCGTAATTCGACAAGAATTAACCTAGGGAGGACGAAAATGACCTAAATGTTCATCCAATGACACAAACAGAGCTATTGGATGTACAAGATTGGTTAAAAACCCTAAATGGACAAGAATATGCCTAGGGTGGACAAAAATGACCTAAATGTTAATCCAATGGCACAAACGCCCTTATTGGATCCACAAGATTAGTTAAAAACCCTAATTGGACAAGATTAAGTGTAGGGAGGACAATAATGTCCTAAATGTTCATCCAATGACACAAACGAACTTATTTGATGCACAAGATTGGTTAAAAAACCTAATTGGACAAGAATAACACTAGGGAGCACGATAATGACCTAAATGTTCATCCAATGACACAAACACATCTATTGGATGTACAAGATTGGTTAAAAACCATAATTGGACAAGAATTTGCCTAGCGAGGACAAAAATGACCTAAATGTTCATCCAATGACACAAACACACCTTTTGGATGCACAAGATTGGTTTAAAACCCTAATTTGGAAACAATTAGCCTATGGAGGACGAAAATGACCTAAACGTTCATCCCATGACACAAACATACCTATTGGATGCACAGAAATGGTTAAAAATCCTAATTGGACAAGAATATGCCTAGGGAGGATGAAAATGACCTAAATATTAATCCAATGACACAAACACACTTATTGGATGCACAAGATTGCTTAAAAACCCTAATAGGACAAGAATTTGCCTAGGGAGGAGGAAAATGACCTAAATGTTAATCCATTGATACAAATGAACTTATTGGATGCACAAGACTGGTTATATACCCTAATTAGACAAGAATAAGCCTAGGGAGGACAGAATTGACCTAATTGTTCATCCAATGACACAAACACACCTATTCGACAAGAATAAGCCTAGGGAGGACGAAAATGACCTAAATGTTCATCCAATGACACAAACACAGCTATTGGATGCACAATATTAGTTAAAAACCCTAATTGGACAAGATTAAGTGTAGGGAGGACAAAAATGATCTTAATGTACATTCAACGACACGAACACACCTATTGGATGCACAAGATTAGTTAAAAACCCAAATTGGACAAGATTAGATATAGGGAGGACGATAATGTCCTAAATGTTCATCCAATGACACAAACACACCTATTGGATGCACAAGATTAGTTAAATACCCTAATTGGACAAGAATAAGCCTAGGGAGGACGAACATGACCTAAATTTAAATCCAATGACACAAATGAACTTATTGGATGCACAAGATTTGTTAAAATCCCTAATTGCACAAGAATAATCCTCGGGAGGACGAAAATGACCAAAACGTCAATCCAAATATGCAAATGAACTCATTGGATGCACAAGATTGCATAAAAACCCTAATTACACAAGAATAAGCATAGGGAGGACGAAAATGACCTAAATATTCATCCAATGACACAAACTCATTTATTGAATGCCCAAAATTGATTACAAACCCTAATTGGACAAGATTAAGCCTAGGGAGGATGAAAATAACCTAAATGTTGATCCAATAACACAAACACACCTATTGGATGCACAAGATTGATTAAAAACCCTAATAGGACAAGAATAAGGCTAGTGAGGATGAAAATGACCTAAATGTTCATCCAATGACACAAACACACCTATTGGATGCACAAGATTGGTTAAAAACCCTAATTGGACTTGAATTAGCATAAGGAGGACGAAAATGACCTATATGTTCATTTAATGACACAAACAAAGCTATTGGATGTACAAGATTGGTTAAATACCCTAATTGGACTAGAATATGCCTAGGGAGGACGAAAAGGACCTAAATGTTAATCCAATGGCACAAACGCCCCTATTGGATGCACAAGATTAGTTAAAAACCCTAATTGGACAAGATTAAGTGTGGCGAGGACAATAATGTCCTAAATGTTCATCCAATGACACAAACGAACTTATTTGATGCACAAGATTGGTTAAAAAGCCTAATTGGACAAGAATAACACTAGGGAGCCCGACAATGACCTAAATGTTCATCCAATGACACAAACACATCTATTGGATGCACAAGATTGGTTAAAAACCCTAATTGGGAAACAATTAGCCTATGGAGGACGAAAATGACCTAAATGTTCATCCCATGACACAAACACACCTATTGGATGCACAAAAATGGTTAAAAACCCTAATTGGAGAAGACTATGCCTAGGGAGGATGAAAATGACCTAAATATTAATCCAATGACACAAACACACTTATTGGATGCACAAGATTGCTTAAAAACCCTAATAGGACAAGAATTTGCCTAGGGAGGAGGAAAATGACCTAAATGTTAAACCAATGACACAAATGAACTTATTGGATGCACAAGATTGGTTAAAGACCCTAATTGGACTTGAACTTATTGAATTAGCACAAGATTTGTTAAAAACCCTAATTGCACAAGAATAATCCTATGGAGGACGAAAATGACCTAAATGTCAATCCAATGACGAAAATGAACTAATTGGATGCACAAGATTGCTTAAAAACCCTAATTACACAAGAATAAGCATAGGGAGGACGAAAATGACCTAAATATTCATCCAATGACACAAACACATTTATTGAATGCCCAAAATTGATTACAAACCCTAATTGGACAAGATTAAGCCTAGGGAGGATGAAAACAACCTAAATGTTGATCCGATAACACAAACACACCTATTGGATGCATAAGATTGATTAAAAACCCTAATAGGACAAGAATAAGCCATGTGAGGACGAAAATGACCTAAATGTTCATCCAATGACACAAACACACCTATTGGATGCACAAGATTAGTTAAAAACCCTAATTGGACTTGAATTAGCATAAGGAGGACGAAAATAACCTAAATGTTCATCAAATGACACAAACACACCTATTGGATGCACAAGATTAGTTAAAAACCCTAATTGGACAAGATTATGTGCTGGGAGGACGCTCATATCCTAAATGTTCATCCAATGACACAAACGGACTTATTTGATGCACAAGATTAATTAAAAAGCCTAATTGGACAAGAATAAGACTAGGGAGGACGGTAATGACCTAAATGTTCATCCAATGACACAAACACAGCTATTGGATGCACAATATTAGTTAAAAACCCTAATTGGACAAGATTAAGAGTAGGGATGACAAAAATGATCTTAATGTTCATTCAACAACACGAACACACCTATTGGACGCACAAGATTAGTTAAAAACCCAAATGGGACAAGATTAGATGTAGGGAGGACGATAATGTCCTAAATGTTCATCCAATCACACAAACACACCTATTGGATGCACAAGATTAGTTAAATACCCTAATTGGACAAGAATAAGCCTAGGGAGGACAAAATGACCTAAATTTAAATCCAATGACACAAATGAACTTATTGGATGCATAAGATTTGTTAAAATCCCTAATTGCACAAGAATAATCCTAGGGAGGACGAAAATGACCTAAACGTCAATCCAATGATGCAAATGAACTCATTGGATGCACAAGATTGCATAAAAACCCTAATTACACAAGAATAAGCATAGGGAGGACGAAAATGACCTAAATATTCATCCAATGACACAAACTCATTTATTGAATGCCCAAAATTGATTACAAACCCTAATTGGACAAGATTAAGCCTAGGGAGGATGAAAATAACCTAAATGTTGATCCAATAACACAAACACACCTATTGGATGCACAAGATTGATTAAAAACCCTAATAGGACAAGAATAAGGCTAGTGAGGATGAAAATGACCTAAATGTTCATCCAATGACACAAACACACCTATTGGATGCACAAGATTGGTTAAAAACCCTAATTGGACTTGAATTAGCATAAGGAGGACGAAAATGACCTATATGTTCATCCAATGACACAAACACACCTATTGGAGGCACAAGATTAGTTAAAAACCCTAATTGGACAACATTAAGTGCTGGGAGGACGCTAATATCCTAGATGTGCATCCAATGACACAAACGGACTTATTTGATGCACAAGATTAATTAAAAAGCCTAACTGGACAACAATAAGACCAGGGAGGACGGTAATGACCTAAATGTTCATCCAATGACACAAACACACCTATAGGATGCACAAGATTCGCTAAAAACCCGTAATTCGACAAGAATTAACCTAGGGAGGACGAAAATGACCTAAATGGTCATCCAATGACACAAACAGAGCTATTGGATGTACAAGATTGGTTAAATATCCTAATTGGACTAGAATATGCGTAGGGAGGACGAAAAGGACCTAAATGTTAATCCAATGGCACAAACGCCCCTATTGGATGCACAAGATTAGTTAAAAACCCTAATTGGACAAGATTAAGTGTAGGGAGGACAATAATGTCCTAAATGTTCATCCAATGACACAAACGAACTTATTTGATGCACAAGATTGGTTAAAAAGCATAATTGGACAAGAATAACACTAGGGAGCCCGACAATGACCTAAATGTTCATCCAATGACACAAACACATCTATTGGATGCACAAGATTGGTTAAAAACCCTAATTGGGAAACCATTAGCCTATGGAGGACGAAAATGACCTAAATGTTCATCCCATGACACAAACACACCTATTGGATGCACAAAAATGGTTAAAAACCCTAATTGGAGAAGACTATGCCTAGGGAGGATGAAAATGACCTAAATATTAATCCAATGACACAAACACACTTATTGGATGCACAAGATTGCTTAAAAACCCTAATAGGACAAGAATTTGCCTAGGGACGAGGGAAATGACCTTAATGTTAATCCAATGACACAAATGAACTTATTGGATGCAGAAGATCGGTTATAGACCCTAATTATACAAGAATAAGCCTAGGGAGGACAGAATTGACCTAATTGTTCATCCAATGACACAAACACACCTATTGGATGCACAAGATTGATTAAAAACCCTAATTCGACAAGAATAAGCCTAGGGAGGACGAAAATGACCTAAATGTTCATCCAATGACACAAACACAGTTATTGGATGCACAATATTAGTTAAAAACCCTAATTGGACAAGATTAAGTGTTGGAAGGACAAAAATGATCTTAATGTTCATTCAACGACCCGAACACACCTATTGGATGCACAAGATTAGTTAAAAACCCAAATTGGACAAGATTAGATGTAGGGAGGAAGATAATGTCCTAAATGTTCATCCAATGACACAAACACACGTATTGGATGCACAATATTAGTTAAAAACCCTAATTGGACAAGATTAAGTGTTGGAAGGACAAAAATGATCTCAATGTTCATTCAACGACCCGAACACACCTATTGGATGCACAAGATTAGTTAAAAACCCAAATTGGACAAGATTAGATGTAGGGAGGAAGATAATGACCTAAATGTTCATCCAATGACACAAACACATCTATTGGATGTACAAGATTGGTTAAAAACCATAATTGGACAAGAATTAGCCTAGTGAGGACGAAAATGACCTAAATGTTCATCCAATGACACAAACACACCTTTTGGATGCAGAAGATTGGTTTAAAACCCTAATTGGGAAACAATTAGCCTATGGAGGAAGAAAATGACCTAAATGTTCATGCCATGACACAAACACACCTATTGGATGCACATAAATGGTTAAAAACCCTAATTGGACAAGAATATGCCTAGGGAGGATGAAAATGACCTAAATATTAATCCAATGACACAAACACACTTATTGGATGCACAAGATTGCTTAAAAACCCTAATAGGACAAGAATTTGCCTAGGGAGGAGGAAAATGACCTAAATGTTAATCCAATGACACAAATGAACTTATTGGATGCACAAGATTGGTTATAGACCCTAATTAGACAAGAATAAGCCTAGGGAGGACATAATTGACCTAATTGTTCATCCAATGACACAAACACACCTATTGGATGCACAAGATTGATTAAAAATCGTAATTCGACAAGAATAAGCCTAGGGAGGACGAAAATGACCTAAGTGTTCATCCAATGACACAAACACAGCTATTGGATGCACAATATTAGTTAAAAACCCTAATTGGACAAGATTAAGTGCAGGGAGGACAAAAATGATCTTAATGTTCATTCAACGACACGAACACACCTATTGGATGCACAACATTAGTTAAAAACCAAAATTGGACAAGATTAGACGTAGGGAGGACGATAATGTCCTAAATGTCCATCCAATGACACAAACACACCTAGTGGATGCACAAGATTAGTTAAATACCCTAATTGGACAAGAATAAGCCTAGGGAGGACGAAAATGACCTAAATTTAAATCCAATGACACAAATGAACTTATTGGATGCACAAGATTTGTTAAAAACCCTAATTGCACAAGAATAATCCTAGGGAGGACGAAAATGACCTAAATTTCAATCCAATGATGCAAATGAACTCATTGGATGCACAAGATTGCATAAAAACCCTAATTACACAAGAATAAGCATAGGGAGGACGAAAATGACCTAAATATTCATCCAATGACACAAACACATTTATTAAAAGCCCAAAATTGATTACAAACCCTAATTGGACAAGATTAAGCCTAGGGAGGATGAAAATAACCTAAATGTTGATCCAATAACACAAACACACCTATTGGATGCACAAGATTGATTAAAAACCCTAATAGGACAAGAATAACCCTAGTGAGGACGAAAATGAACTAAATGTTCATCCAATGACACAAACACACCTATTGGATGCACAAGATTGGTTAAAAACCCTAATTGGACTTGAATTAACATAAGGAGGACGAAAATGACCTAAATGTTCATCCAATGACACAAACACACCTATTGGATGCACAAGATTAGTTAAAAACCCTAATTGGACAAGATTAAGTGTGGGAGGACGCTAATATCCTAAATGTTCATCCAATGACACAAACACACCTATTGGATGCACAAGATTAATTAAAAAGCCTAATTGGACAAGAATAAGACTAGGGAGGACGGTAATGACCTAAATGTTCATCCAATGACACAAACACACCTATTGGATGCACAAGATTCGTTTAAAACCGTAATTCGACATGAATTAACTTACGGAAGACGTAAATAACCTAAATGTTAATCCAATGACACAAACAAAGCTATTGGATGTACAAGATTAGTTAAAAACCCTAATTGGACAAGAATATGCCTAGGGAGGACGAAAATGACCTAAATGTTAATCCAATGACACAAACGCAGTTATTGGATGCACAATATTAGTTAAAAACCATAATTGGACAAGATTAAGTGTAGCGAGGACAAAAATGATCTCAATGTTCATTCAACGACACAAACACACCTATTAGATGCACAAGATTAGTTAAAAACCCCAATAGGACAAGAATAAGCCTAAATGTTGATCCAAAAACACAAACACACCTATTGGATGCACAAGATTAGTTAAAAACCCTAATTGGACAAGATTAGACGTAGGGAGGACGATAATGTCCTAAATGTTCATCCAATGACACAAACGAACTTATTTGATGCACAAGATTGGTTAAAAAGCCTAATTGGACAAGAATAACACTAGGGAGCCCGACAATGACCTAAATGTTCATCCAATGACACAAACACATCTATTGGATGCACAAGATTAGTTAAATACCCTAATTGGACAAGAATAAGCCTAGGGAGGACGAAAATGACCTAAATGTTCATCCAATGACACAAACACACCTATTGGAAGCACAAGATTAGTTAAAAACCCTAATTGGACAAGATTAAGTGTGGGAGGATGCTAATATCCTAAATGTTCATCCAATGACACAAACGGACTTATTTGATGCAAAGATTTATTAAAAAGCCTAATTGGACATGAATAAGACTAGGGAGGACGGTAATGACCTAAATGTTCATCCAATGACACAAACACACCTATTGGTTGCACAAGATTCGTTAAAAACCATAATTCGACAAGAATTAACCTAGCGAGGACGAAAATGACCTAAATGTTCATCCAATGACACAAACAGAGCTATTGGATGTACAAGATTGGTTAAAAACCCAAATTGGACTAGAATAAGCATAGGGAGGACGAAAATTACCTAAATGTTCATCCAATGACACAAACACAGCTATTGGGTGCACAATATTAGTTAAAAACCTTAATTGGACAAGATTAAGTGTAGGGAGGACAAAAATGATCTTAATGTTCATTCAACGACAGGAACACACCTATTCGATGCACAAGATTAGTTAAAAACCCAAATTGGACAAGATTAGATGTAGGGAGGAAGATAATGTCCTAAATGTTCATCCAATGACACAAACAGACCTATTGGATGCACAAGATTAGTTAAATACCCTAATTGGACAAGAATAAGCCTAGGGAGGACGAAAATGACCTATATTTAAATCCAATGACACAAATGAACTTATTGGATGCACAAGAATTGTTAAAAACCCTAATTGCACAACAATAATCCTAGGGAGGACGAAAATGACCTAAATGTCAATCCAATGATGCAAATGAACTCATTGGATGCACAAGATTGCTTAAAAATCCTAATTACACAAGAATAAGCATAGGGAGGACGATAATGACCTAAATATTCATCCAATGACACAAACACATTTATTTAATGCCCAAAATTGATTACAAACCCTAATTGGACAAGAATAAGACTAGGGAGGACGGTAATGACCTAAATGTTCATCCAATGACACAAACACATCTATTGGATGCACAAGATTCGTTAAAAACCCTAATTCGACAAGAATTAACCTAGGGAGGACGAAAATGACCTAAATGTTCATCCAATGACACAAACAGAGCTATTGGATGCACAAGATTGGTTAAAAACCCTAATTGGACAAGAATATGCCTAGGGAGGACGAAAATGACATAAATGTTAATCCAATGGCACAAACGCCCATATTGGAGGCACAAGATTAGTTAAAAACCCCAATTGGACAAGATTAAGTGTAGGGAGGACAATATTTTCCTAAATGTTCATCCAATGACACAAACGAACTTATTTGATGCACAAGATTGGTTAAAAGGCCTAATTGGACAAGAATAACACTAGGGAGCCGGACAATGACCTAAATATTCATCCGATGACACAAACACATCTATTGGACGTACAAGATTGGTTAAAAACCATAATTGGACAAGAATTAGCCTAGGGAGGACGAAAATGACCTAAATTTTCATCGAATGACACAAACACACCTTTTGGATGCACGAGATTGGTTAAAAACCCTAATTGGGAAACAATTAGCCTATGGAGGATGACAATGACCTAAATGTTCATCCCATGACACAAACACACCTATTGGATGCACAAAAATGGTTAAAAACACTAATTGGACAAGAATATGCATAGGGAGGATGAAAATGACCTAAATATTAATCCAATGACACAAACTCACTTATTGGATGCACAAGATTGCTTAAAAACCCGAATAGGACAAGAATTTGCCTAGGAAGGAGGAAAATGACCTAAATGTTAATCCAATGACACAAATGATCTTATTGGATGCACAAGATCGGTTATAGACCCTAATTAGACAAGAATAAGCCTAGGGAGGACGAAAATGACCTAAATGTTCATCCAATGACACAAATACACCTATTGGATGCACAAGATTGGTTAAAACCCTAATAGGACAAGAATAAGCCTAAGGAGGACGAAAATGACCTAAATTTAAATCCAACGACACACATGAACTCGTTGGATCCACAAGATTTATTAAAAACCCTAATTACACAAGAATAAGCCTAGGGTGGACGAAAATAACCTAAATGTCAATCCAATGACACAAACACAGCTATTGGATGCACAAGACTGGTTAAAAACCCTAATTTAACTAGAATTCGTCTACGGAGGACGAAAAAGACCTAAATGTTCATCCAATGACACAAACACACCTATTGGATGCGCAAGATTGGTTAAAAAACCTAATTGGACTAGAATTAGCCTAGGGAGGACGAAAATTACCTAAATGTTCATCCAACGACTCAAACATACCTATTGGATGCACAAGATTAGTTAAAAAAACTAATTGGACAAGATTAAGTTTAGGGAGGACAATAATGACCTAAATGTTCATCCAATGACACAAGCGGACTTATATGATGCACAAGATTAATTAAAAAGCCTAATTGGACATGAATAAGACTAGGGAGGACGGTAATGACCTAAATGTTCATCCAATGACACAAACACACCTATTGGTTGCACAAGATTCGTTAAAAACCGTAATTCGACAAGAATTAACCTAGGGAGGACGAAAATGACCTAAATGTTCATCCAATGACACAAACTGAGCTATTGGATGTACAAGATTGGTTAAAAACCCAAATTGGACTAGAATAAGCATAGGGAGGACGAAAATGACATAAATGTTCATCCAATGACACAAACACAGCTATTGGATGCACAATATTAGTTAAAAACCTTAATTGGACAAGATTAAGTGTAGGGAGGACAAAAATGATCTTAATGTTCATTCAATGACACAAACACAACTATTGGATGCACAATATTAGTTAAAAACCCTAATTGGACAAGATTAAGTGTAGGGAGGACAAAAATGATCTTAATGTTCATTCAACAACACGAACACACCTATTCGATGCACAAGATTAGTTAAAAACCCAAATTGGACAAGATTAGATGTAGGGAGGAAGATAATGTCCTAAATGTTCATCCAATGACACAAACACACCTATTGGATGCACAAGATTAGTTAAATACCCTAATTGGACAAGAATAAGCCTAGGGAGGACGAAAATGACCTATATTTAAATCCAATGACACATATGAACTTATTGGATGCACAAGAATTGTTAAAAACCCTAATTGCACAACAATAATCCTAGGGAGGACGAAAATGACCTAAATGTCAATCCAATGATGCAAATGAACTCATTGGATGCACAAGATTGCTTAAAAATCCTAATTACACAAGAATAAGCATAGGGAGGACGATAATGACCTAAATATTCATCCAATGACACAAACACATTTATTTAATGCCCAAAATTGATTACAAACCCTAATTGGACAAGAATAAGACTAGGGAGGACGGTAATGACCTAAATGTTCATCCAATGACACAAACACATCTATTGGATGCACAAGATTCGTTAAAAACCCTAATTCGACAAGAATTAACCTAGGGAGGACGAAAATGACCTAAATGTTCATCCAATGACACAAACAGAGCTATTGGATGCACAAGATTGGTTAAAAACCCTAATTGGACAAGAATATGCCTAGGGAGGACGAAAATGACATAAATGTTAATCCAATGGCACAAACGCCCATATTGGAGGCACAAGATTAGTTAAAAACCCCAATTGGACAAGATTAAGTGTAGGGAGGACAATATTTTCCTAAATGTTCATCCAATGACACAAACGAACTTATTTGATGCACAAGATTGGTTAAAAGGCCTAATTGGACAAGAATAACACTAGGGAGCCGGACAATGACCTAAATATTCATCCGATGACACAAACACATCTATTGGACGTACAAGATTGGTTAAAAACCATAATTGGACAAGAATTAGCCTAGGGAGGACGAAAATGACCTAAATTTTCATCGAATGACACAAACACACCTTTTGGATGCACGAGATTGGTTAAAAACCCTAATTGGGAAACAATTAGCCTATGGAGGATGACAATGACCTAAATGTTCATCCCATGACACAAACACACCTATTGGATGCACAAAAATGGTTAAAAACACTAATTGGACAAGAATATGCATAGGGAGGATGAAAATGATCTTAATGTTCATCCAATGACACAAACGGAATTATTTGATGCACAAGATTAATTAAAAAGCCTAATTGGACAAGAATAAGACTAGGGAGGACGGTAATGACCTAAATGTTCATCCAATGACACAAACACACCTATTGGATGCACAAGATTCGTTAAAAACCGTAATTCGACAAGAATTAACCTAGGGAGGACGAAAATGACCTAAATGTTCATCCAATGACACAAACAGAGCTATTGGATGTACAAGATTGGTTAAAAACCCTAAATGGACAAGAATATGCCTAGGGTGGACAAAAATGACCTAAATGTTAATCCAATGGCACAAACGCCCTTATTGGATGCACAAGATTAGTTAAAAACCCTAATTGGACAAGATTAAGTGTAGGGAGGACAATAATGTCCTAAATGTTCATCCAATGACACAAACGAACTTATTTGATGCACAAGATTGGTTAAAAAACCTAATTGGACAAGAATAACACTAGGGAGCACGACAATGACCTAAATGTTCAACCAATGACACAAACACATCTATTGGATGTACAAGATTGGTTAAAAACCATAATTGGACAAGAATTTGCCTAGCAAGGACGAAAATGACCTAAATGTTCATCCGATGACACAAACACACCTTTTGGATGCACAAGATTGGTTTAAAACCCTAATTTGGAAACAATTAGCCTATGGAGGACGAAAATGACCTAAACGTTCATCCCATGACACAAACACACTTATTGGATGCATAAGATTGCTTAAAAACCCTAATAGGACAAGAATTTGCCTAGGGAGGAGGAAAATGAGCTAAATGTTAATCCATTAACACAAATGAACTTATTGGATGCACAAGATTGGTTATAGACCCTAATTAGACAAGAATAAGCCTAGGGAGGACATAATTGACCTAATTGTTCATCCAATGACACAAACACACCTATTGGATGCACAAGATTGATTAAAAACCCTAATTCGATAAGAATAAGCCTAAGGAGGACGAAAATGACCTAAATGTTCATCCAATGACACAAAAACAACTATTGGATGCACAATATTAGTTAAAAATCCTAATTGGACAACATTAAGTGTAGGGAGGACAAAAATGATCTAAATGTTCATTCAACGACACGAACACACCTATTAGATGCACAAGATTAGTTAAAAACCCAAATTGGACAAGATTAGATGTAAGGAGGACGATAATGTCTTAAATGTTCATCCAATGACACAAACACACCTATTGGATGCACAAGATTAGTTAGATACCCTAATTGGACAAGAATAAGCCTAGGGAGGACAAAAATGACCTAAATTTAAATCCAATGACACAAATGAACTTATTGGATGCACAAGATTTGTTAAAAACCCTAATTGCACAAGAATAATCCTAGGGAGGACGAAAATGACCTAAATGTCAATCCAATGATGCAAATGAACTCATTGGATGCACAAAATTTCATAAAAGCCCTAATTACACAAGAATAAGCATAGGGAGGACGAAAATGACCTAAATATTCATCCAATGACACAAACACATTTATCGAATGCCCTAAATTGATTACAAACCCTAATTGGACAAGATTAAGCCTAGGGAGGATGAAAATAACCTGAATGTAGATCCAATAACACAAACACACCTATTGGATGCACAAGATTAGTTAAAAACCCTAATTGGACTTGAATTAGCATAAGGAGGACGAAAATAACCTAAATGTTCATCCAATGACACAAACACACCTATTGGATGCACAAGATTAGTTAAAAACCCTAATTGGACTTGAATTAGCATAAGGAGGACGAAAATAAGCTAAATGTTCATCCAATGACACAAACACACCTATTGGATGCACAAGATTAGTTAAAAACCCTAATTGGACAAGATTAAGTGCTGGGAGGATGCTCATATCCTAAATGTTCATCCAATGACACAAACGGACTTATTTGATGCACAAGATTAATTAAAAAGCCTAATTGGACAAGAATAAGACTAGGGAGGACGGTAATGACCTAAATGTTCATCCAATGACACAGACACACCTATTGGATGCACAAGATTCGTTAAAAACCGTAATTCGACAAGAATTAACCAAGGGAGGACGAAAATGACCTAAATGTTCATCCAATGACACAAACAGAGCTATTGGATGTACAAGATTGGTTAAAACCCTAATTGGACAAGAATATGCCTAGGGTGGACAAAAATGACCTAAATGTTGATCCAATGGCACAAACGCCCCTATTGGATGCACAAGATTAGTTAAAAACCCTAATTGGACAAGATTAAGTGTAGGGAGGACAATAATGTCCTAAATGTTCATCCAATGACACAAACGAACTTATTTGATGCACAAGATTGGTTAAAAAACCTAATTGGACAAGAATAACACTAGGGAGCATGATAATGACCTAAATGTTCATCCAATGACACAAACACATCTATTGGATGTACAAGATTGGTTAAAAACCATAATTGGACAAGAATTTGCCTAGCGAGGACAAAAATGACCTAAATGTTCATCCAATGACACAAACACACCTTTTGGATGCACAAGATTGGTTTAAAACCCTAATTTGGAAACAATTAGCCTATGGAGGACGAAAATGACCTAAACGTTCATCCCATGACACAAACATACCTATTGGATGCACAGAAATGGTTAAAAATCCTAATTGGACAAGAATATGCCTAGGGAGGATGAAAATGACCTAAATATTAATCCAATGACACAAACACACTTATTGGATGCACAAGATTGCTTAAAAACCCTAATAGGACAAGAATTTGCCTAGGGAGGAGGAAAATGACCTAAATGTTAATCCATTGACACAAATGAACTTATTGGATGCACAAGACTGGTTATATACCCTAATTAGACAAGAATAAGCCTAGGGAGGACAGAATTGACCTAATTGTTCATCCAATGACACAAACACACCTATTCGACAAGAATAAGCCTAGGGAGGACGAAAATGACCTAAATGTTCATCCAATGACACAAACACAGCTATTGGATGCACAATATTAGTTAAAAACCCTAATTGGACAAGATTAAGTGTAGGGAGGACAAAAATGATCTTAATGTACATTCAACGACACGAACACACCTATTGGATGCACAAGATTAGTTAAAAACCCAAATTGGACAAGATTAGATATAGGGAGGACGATAATGTCCTAAATGTTCATCCAATGACACAAACACACCTATTGGATGCACAAGATTAGTTAAATACCCTAATTGGACAAGAATAAGCCTAGGGAGGACGAACATGACCTAAATTTAAATCCAATGACACAAATGAACTTATTGGATGCACAAGATTTGTTAAAATCCCTAATTGCACAAGAATAATCCTCGGGAGGACGAAAATGACCAAAACGTCAATCCAAATATGCAAATGAACTCATTGGATGCACAAGATTGCATAAAAACCCTAATTACACAAGAATAAGCATAGGGAGGACGAAAATGACCTAAATATTCATCCAATGACACAAACTCATTTATTGAATGCCCAAAATTGATTACAAACCCTAATTGGACAAGATTAAGCCTAGGGAGGATGAAAATAACCTAAATGTTGATCCAATAACACAAACACACCTATTGGATGCACAAGATTGATTAAAAACCCTAATAGGACAAGAATAAGGCTAGTGAGGATGAAAATGACCTAAATGTTCATCCAATGACACAAACACACCTATTGGATGCACAAGATTGGTTAAAAACCCTAATTGGACTTGAATTAGCATAAGGAGGACGAAAATGACCTATATGTTCATTTAATGACACAAACAAAGCTATTGGATGTACAAGATTGGTTAAATACCCTAATTGGACTAGAATATGCCTAGGGAGGACGAAAAGGACCTAAATGTTAATCCAATGGCACAAACGCCCCTATTGGATGCACAAGATTAGTTAAAAACCCTAATTGGACAAGATTAAGTGTGGCGAGGACAATAATGTCCTAAATGTTCATCCAATGACACAAACGAACTTATTTGATGCACAAGATTGGTTAAAAAGCCTAATTGGACAAGAATAACACTAGGGAGCCCGACAATGACCTAAATGTTCATCCAATGACACAAACACATCTATTGGATGCACAAGATTGGTTAAAAACCCTAATTGGGAAACAATTAGCCTATGGAGGACGAAAATGACCTAAATGTTCATCCCATGACACAAACACACCTATTGGATGCACAAAAATGGTTAAAAACCCTAATTGGAGAAGACTATGTCTAGGGAGGATGAAAATGACCTAAATATTAATCCAATGACACAAACACACTTATTGGATGCACAAGATTGCTTAAAAACCCTAATAGGACAAGAATTTGCCTAGGGAGGAGGAAAATGACCTAAATGTTAAACCAATGACACAAATGAACTTATTGGATGCACAAGATTGGTTAAAGACCCTAATTGGACTTGAACTTATTGAATTAGCACAAGATTTGTTAAAAACCCTAATTGCACAAGAATAATCCTATGGAGGACGAAAATGACCTAAATGTCAATCCAATGACGAAAATGAACTAATTGGATGCACAAGATTGCTTAAAAACCCTAATTACACAAGAATAAGCATAGGGAGGACGAAAATGACCTAAATATTCATCCAATGACACAAACACATTTATTGAATGCCCAAAATTGATTACAAACCCTAATTGGACAAGATTAAGCCTAGGGAGGATGAAAACAACCTAAATGTTGATCCGATAACACAAACACACCTATTGGATGCATAAGATTGATTAAAAACCCTAATAGGACAAGAATAAGCCATGTGAGGACGAAAATGACCTAAATGTTCATCCAATGACACAAACACACCTATTGGATGCACAAGATTAGTTAAAAACCCTAATTGGACTTGAATTAGCATAAGGAGGACGAAAATAACCTAAATGTTCATCAAATGACACAAACACACCTATTGGATGCACAAGATTAGTTAAAAACCCTAATTGGACAAGATTATGTGCTGGGAGGACGCTCATATCCTAAATGTTCATCCAATGACACAAACGGACTTATTTGATGCACAAGATTAATTAAAAAGCCTAATTGGACAAGAATAAGACTAGGGAGGACGGTAATGACCTAAATGTTCATCCAATGACACAAACACAGCTATTGGATGCACAATATTAGTTAAAAACCCTAATTGGACAAGATTAAGAGTAGGGATGACAAAAATGATCTTAATGTTCATTCAACAACACGAACACACCTATTGGACGCACAAGATTAGTTAAAAACCCAAATGGGACAAGATTAGATGTAGGGAGGACGATAATGTCCTAAATGTTCATCCAATCACACAAACACACCTATTGGATGCACAAGATTAGTTAAATACCCTAATTGGACAAGAATAAGCCTAGGGAGGACAAAATGACCTAAATTTAAATCCAATGACACAAATGAACTTATTGGATGCATAAGATTTGTTAAAATCCCTAATTGCACAAGAATAATCCTAGGGAGGACGAAAATGACCTAAACGTCAATCCAATGATGCAAATGAACTCATTGGATGCACAAGATTGCATAAAAACCCTAATTACACAAGAATAAGCATAGAGAGGACGAAAATGACCTAAATATTCATCCAATGACACAAACTCATTTATTGAATGCCCAAAATTGATTACAAACCCTAATTGGACAAGATTAAGCCTAGGGAGGATGAAAATAACCTAAATGTTGATCCAATAACACAAACACACCTATTGGATGCACAAGATTGATTAAAAACCCTAATAGGACAAGAATAAGGCTAGTGAGGATGAAAATGACCTAAATGTTCATCCAATGACACAAACACACCTATTGGATGCACAAGATTGGTTAAAAACCCTAATTGGACTTGAATTAGCATAAGGAGGACGAAAATGACCTATATGTTCATCCAATGACACAAACACACCTATTGGAGGCACAAGATTAGTTAAAAACCCTAATTGGACAACATTAAGTGCTGGGAGGACGCTAATATCCTAGATGTTCATCCAATGACACAAACGGACTTATTTGATGCACAAGATTAATTAAAAAGCCTAACTGGACAACAATAAGACTAGGGAGGACGGTAATGACCTAAATGTTCATCCAATGACACAAACACACCTATAGGATGCACAAGATTCGCTAAAAACCCGTAATTCGACAAGAATTAACCTAGGGAGGACGAAAATGACCTAAATGGTCATCCAATGACACAAACAGAGCTATTGGATGTACAAGATTGGTTAAATACCCTAATTGGACTAGAATATGCGTAGGGAGGACGAAAAGGACCTAAATGTTAATCCAATGGCACAAACGCCCCTATTGGATGCACAAGATTAGTTAAAAACCCTAATTGGACAAGATTAAGTGTAGGGAGGACAATAATGTCCTAAATGTTCATCCAATGACACAAACGAACTTATTTGATGCACAAGATTGGTTAAAAAGCATAATTGGACAAGAATAACACTAGGGAGCCCGACAATGACCTAAATGTTCATCCAATGACACAAACACATCTATTGGATGCACAAGATTGGTTAAAAACCCTAATTGGGAAACCATTAGCCTATGGAGGACGAAAATGACCTAAATATTCATCCCATGACACAAACACACCTATTGGATGCACAAAAATGGTTAAAAACCCTAATTGGAGAAGACTATGCCTAGGGAGGATGAAAATGACCTAAATATTAATCCAATGACACAAACACAGTTATTGGATGCACAATATTAGTTAAAAACCCTAATTGGACAAGATTAAGTGTTGGAAGGACAAAAATGATCTTAATGTTCATTCAACGACCCGAACACACCTATTGGATGCACAAGATTAGTTAAAAACCCAAATTGGACAAGATTAGATGTAGGGAGGAAGATAATGTCCTAAATGTTCATCCAATGACACAAACACACCTATTGGATGCACAATATTAGTTAAAAACCCTAATTGGACAAGATTAAGTGTTGGAAGGACAAAAATGATCTTAATGTTCATTCAACGACCCGAACACACCTATTGGATGCACAAGATTAGTTAAAAACCCAAATTGGACAAGATTAGATGTAGGGAGGAAGATAATGACCTAAATGTTCATCCAATGACACAAACACATCTATTGGATGTACAAGATTGGTTAAAAACCATAATTGGACAAGAATTAGCCTAGTGAGGACGAAAATGACCTAAATGTTCATCCAATGACACAAACACACCTTTTGGATGCAGAAGATTGGTTTAAAACCCTAATTGGGAAACAATTAGCCTATGGAGGAAGAAAATGACCTAAATGTTCATGCCATGACACAAACACACCTATTGGATGCACATAAATGGTTAAAAACCCTAATTGGACAAGAATATGCCTAGGGAGGATGAAAATGACCTAAATATTAATCCAATGACACAAACACACTTATTGGATGCACAAGATTGCTTAAAAACCCTAATAGGACAAGAATTTGCCTAGGGAGGAGGAAAATGACCTAAATGTTAATCCAATGACACAAATGAACTTATTGGATGCACAAGATTGGTTATAGACCCTAATTACACAAGAATAAGCCTAGGGAGGACATAATTGACCTAAGTGTTCATCCAATGACACAAACACAGCTATTGGATGCACAATATTAGTTAAAAACCCTAATTGGACAAGATTAAGTGCAGGGAGGACAAAAATGATCTTAATGTTCATTCAACGACACGAACACACCTATTGGATGCACAACATTAGTTAAAAACCAAAATTGGACAAGATTAGACGTAGGGAGGACGATAATGTCCTAAATGTCCATCCAATGGCACAAACACACCTAGTGGATGCACAAGATTAGTTAAATACCCTAATTGGACAAGAATAAGCCTAGGGAGGACGAAAATGACCTAAATTTAAATCCAATGACACAAATGAACTTATTGGATGCACAAGATTTGTTAAAAACCCTAATTGCACAAGAATAATCCTGGGGAGGACGAAAATGACCTAAATTTCAATCCAATGATGCAAATGAACTCATTGGATGCACAAGATTGCATAAAAACCCTAATTACACAAGAATAAGCATAGGGAGGACGAAAATGACCTAAATATTCATCCAATGACACAAACACATTTATTGAAAGCCCAAAATTGATTACAAACCCTAATTGGACAAGATTAAGCCTAGGGAGGATGAAAATAACCTAAATGTTGATCCAATAACACAAACACACCTATTGGATGCACAAGATTGATTAAAAACCCTAATAGGACAAGAATAAGCCTAGTGAGGACGAAAATGAACTAAATGTTCATCCAATGACACAAACACACCTATTGGATGCACAAGATTGGTTAAAAACCCTAATTGGACTTGAATTAACATAAGGAGGACGAAAATGACCTAAATGTTCATCCAATGACACAAACACACCTATTGGATGCACAAGATTAGTTAAAAACCCTAATTGGACAAGATTAAGTGTGGGAGGACGCTAATATCCTAAATGTTCATCCAATGACACAAACACACCTATTGGATGCACAAGATTAATTAAAAAGCCTAATTGGACAAGAATAAGACTAGGGAGGACGGTAATGACCTAAATGTTCATCCAATGACACAAACACACCTATTGGATGCACAAGATTCGTTTAAAACCGTAATTCGACATGAATTAACTTACGGAAGACGTAAATAACCTAAATGTTAATCCAATGACACAAACACAGCTATTGGATGTACAAGATTAGTTAAAAACCCTAATTGGACAAGAATATGCCTAGGGAGGACGAAAATGACCTAAATGTTAATCCAATGGCACAAACGCCCCTATTGGATGCACAAGATTAGTTAAAAACCCTAATGGGACAAGATTAAGGGTAGGGAGGACAATAATGTCCTAAATGTTCATCCAATGACACAAACGAACTTATTTGATGCACAAGATTGGTTAAAAAGCCTAATTGGACAAGAATAACACTAGGGAGCCCGACAATGACCTAAATGTTCATCCAATGACACAAACACATCTATTGGATGTACAAGATTGGTTAAAAACCATAATTGGACAAGAATTAGCCTAGCGAGGACGAAAATGAAGTGTGTTTGTGTCATTGGATTAATATTTAGGTCATTTTCATCCTCCCTAGGCATATTCTTGTCCAATTAGGGTTTTTAACCATTTCTGTGCATGCAATAGGTGTGTTTGTGTCATGGGATGAACATTTAGGTCATTTTCTTCCTCCGTAGGCTAATTGTTTCCCAATTAGGGTTTTAAACCAATCTTGTGCATCCAAAAGATGTGTTTGTGTCATTCGATGAACATTTATTGGATGCATAAGATTGCTTAAAAACCCTAATAGGACAAGAATTTGCCTTGGGAGGAGGAAAATAACCTAAATGTTAATCCAATGACACAAATGAACTTATTGGATGAACAAGATTGGTTATAGACCCTAATTAGACAAGAATAAGCCTAGGGTGGACATAATTGACCTAATTGATCATCCAATGACACTAACACACCTATTGGATGCACATGATTGATTAAAAACCCTAATTCGACAAGAATAAGCCTAGGGAGGACGAAAATGACCTAAATGTTCATCCAATGACACAAACGCAGTTATTGGATGCACAATATTAGTTAAAAACCATAATTGGACAAGATTAAGTGTAGCGAGGACAAAAATGATCTCAATGTTCATTCAACGACACAAACACACCTATTAGATGCACAAGATTAGTTAAAAACCCCAATAGGACAAGAATAAGCCTAAATGTTGATCCAAAAACACAAACACACCTATTGGATGCACAAGATTAGTTAAAAACCCTAATTGGACAAGATTAGACGTAGGGAGGACGATAATGTCCTAAATGTTCATCCAATGACACAAACGAACTTATTTGATGCACAAGATTAATTAAAAAGCCTAATTGGACATGAATAAGACTAGGGAGCCCGACAATGACCTAAATGTTCATCCAATGACCCAAAAACATCTATTGGATGCACAAGATTAGTTAAATACCCTAATTGGACAAGAATAAGCCTAGGGAGGACGAAAATGACCTAAATGTTCATCCAATGACACAAACACACCTATTGGAAGCACAAGATTAGTTAAAAACCCTAATTGGACAAGATTAAGTGTGGGAGGACGCTAATATCCTAAATGTTCATCCAATGACACAAACGGACTTATTTGATGCACAAGATTAATTAAAAAGCCTAATTGGACATGAATAAGACTAGGGAGGACGGTAATGACCTAAATGTTCATCCAATGACACAAACACACCTATTGGTTGCACAAGATTCGTTAAAAACCGTAATTCGACAAGAATTAACCTAGGGAGGACGAAAATGACCTAAATGTTCATCCAATGACACAAACAGAGCTATTGGATGCACAAGATTGGTTAAAAACCCAAATTGGACTAGAATAAGCATAGGGAGGACGAAAATTACCTAAATGTTCATCCAATGACACAAACATAGCTATTGGATGCACAATATTAGTTAAAAACCTTAATTGGACAAGATTAAGTGTAGGGAGGACAAAAATGATCTTAATGTTCATTCAACGACAGGAACACACCTATTCGATGCACAAGATTAGTTAAAAACCCAAATTGGACAAGATTAGATGTAGGGAGGAAGATAATGTCCTAAATGTTCATCCAATGACACAAACAGACCTATTGGATGCACAAGATTAGTTAAATACCCTAATTGGACAAGAATAAGCCTAGGGAGGACGAAAATGACCTATATTTAAATCCAATGACACAAATGAACTTATTGGATGCACAAGAATTGTTAAAAACCCTAATTGCACAACAATAATCCTAGGGAGGACGAAAATGACCTAAATGTCAATCAAATGATGCAAATGAACTCATTGGATGCACAAGATTGCTTAAAAATCCTAATTACACAAGAATAAGCATAGGGAGGACGATAATGACCTAAATATTCATCCAATGTCACAAACACATTTATTTAATGCCCAAAATTGATTACAAACCCTAATTGGACAAGAATAAGACTAGGGAGGACGGTAATGACCTAAATGTTCATCCAATGACACAAACACATCTATTGGATGCACAAGATTCGTTAAAAACCCTAATTCGACAAGAATTAACCTAGGGAGGACGAAAATGACCTAAATGTTCATCCAATGACACAAACAGAGCTATTGGATGCACAAGATTGGTTAAAAACCCTAATTGGACAAGAATATGCCTAGGGACGACGAAAATGACATAAATGTTAATCCGATGGCACAAACGCCCATATTGGACGCACAAGATTAGTTAAAAACCCCAATTGGACAAGATTAAGTGTAGGGAGGACAATATTTTCCTAAATGTTCATCCAATGACACAAACGAACTTATTTGATGCACAAGATTGGTTAAAAGGCCTAATTGGACAAGAATAACACTAGGGAGCCCGACAATGACCAAAATGTTCATCCGATGACACAAACACATCTATTGGATGTACAAGATTGGTTAAAAACCATAATTGGACAAGAATTAGCCTAGGGAGGACGAAAACGACCTAAATTTTCATCGAATGACACAAACACACCTTTTGGATGCACGAGATTGGTTAAAAACCCTAATTGGGAAACAATTAGCCTATGGAGGATGACAATGACCTAAATGTTCATCCCATGACACAAACACACCTATTGGATGCACAAAAATGGTTAAAAACACTAATTGGACAAGAATATGCATAGGGAGGATGAAAATGACCTAAATATTAATCCAATGACACAAACTCACTTATTGGATGCACAAGATTGCTTAAAAACCCGAATAGGACAAGAATTTGCCTAGGAAGGAGGAAAATGACCTAAATGTTAATCCAATGACACAAATGATCTTATTGGATGCACAAGATCGGTTATAGACCCTAATTCGACAAGAATAAGCCTAGGGAGGACGAAAATGACCTAAATGTTCATCCAATGACACAAATACACCTATTGGACGCACAAGATTGGTCAAAACCCTAATAGGACAAGAATAAGCCTAAGGAGGACGAAAATGACCTAAATTTAAATCCAACGACACACATGAACTCGTTGGATCCACAAGATTTATTAAAAACCCTAATTACACAAGAATAAGCCTAGGTGGACGAAAATAACCTAAATGTCAATCCAATGACACAAACACAGCTATTGGATGCACAAGACTGGTTAAAAACCCTAATTTAACTAGAATTCGTCTACGGAGGACGAAAAAGACCTAAATGTTCATCCAATGACACAAACACACCTATTGGATGCGCAAGATTGGTTAAAAAACCTAATTGGACTAGAATTAGCCTAGGGAGGACGAAAATTACCTAAATGTTCATCCAACGACTCAAACATACCTATTGGATGCACAAGATTAGTTAAAAAAACTAATTGGACAAGATTAAGTTTAGGGAGGACAATAATGACCTAAATGTTCATCCAATGACACAAACGAACTTATCTGTTGCACAAGATTGGATAAAAAGCCTAATTGGAAAAGAATAAGACTAGGGAGGACGACAATGAACTAAATGTTCATCCAATGACACAAACACACCTATTGGATGCACAAGATTTGTTAAAAATCCTAATTGGACTAGAATTATCCTAGGGAGGATGAAAACGACCAAAATGTTCATCCAATGAAACAAACACACCTATTGGATGCACAAGATTGGATAAAAACCCTAATAGGACAAGATTAAGTGTAAAGGGGACGAAAATCACATAAATGTTCATCCAATAACACAAACGAACTTATTCGATGCACGTGATAAGTTAAAAACCAAAATTGGACAAGAATAAGCCTAGGGAGCACAAAAATGACCTAAATGTTCATCCTAAGACACAAACACACCTTTTGGATGCAAAAGATTATTAAAAACCCTAATTGGACAAGATTATGTGTAGGGAGGACGAAAATGACTTAGATGTTCATCCTATGACACAAACGAACTTATTCGATGCACAAGATTGGTTAATATGCCTAATTGGACAAGAATAAGACTAGAGAGGACGACAATGAAGCAAACACATCTATTGGATGCACAAGATTGGTTAAAGACCTTATTTAGGCAAGAATTAGCCAATGGAGGACGAAAATGACCTAAATGTTCATCCAATGACACAAACACACCTATTGAATGCACAAGGTTAGTTAAAAACCCTAATTGCACAAGATTAAGTGTAACGAGGACGAAAATGACCTAAACGTTCATCCAGTGACACAAACAAACTTATTTGATGCACAAGATTGGCTAAAAACCCTATTTGGACAAGAATAACCCTAGGGAGCAGGACAATGACCTAAATTTTCATCCAATGACACAAACACACCTATTGGATGCACAAGATTGATTAAAAACCCTAATAGAACAAGAATAAGCCTAGTGAGGACGAAAATGACCTAAATGTTCTTCCAATGACACAAACACACCTATTGGATGCACAAGATTGGTTAAAAACCCTAATTGGACTTGAATTAGCATAAGGAGGAAGAAAATGACCTAAATGTTCATCCAATGACACAAACACACCTATTGGATGCACAAGATTAGTTAAAAACCCTAATTGGACAAGATTAGACGTAGGGAGGACGATAATGTCCTAAATGTTCATCCAATGACACAAACACACCTATTGGATGCACAAGATTAGTTAAATACCCTAATTGGACAAGAATAAGCCTAGGGAGGACGAAAATGACCTAAATGTTCATCCAATGACACAAACACACCTATTGGATGCACAAGATTAGTTAAAAACCCTAATTGGACAAGATTAAGTGTGGGAGGACGCTAATATCCTAAATGTTCATCCAATGACACAAGCGGACTTATATGATGCACAAGATTAATTAAAAAGCCTAATTGGACATGAATAAGACTAGGGAGGACGGTAATGACCTAAATGTTCATCCAATGACACAAACACACCTATTGGTTGCACAAGATTCGTTAAAAACCGTAATTCGACAAGAATTAACCTAGGGAGGACGAAAATGACCTAAATGTTCATCCAATGACACAAACTGAGCTATTGGATGTACAAGATTGGTTAAAAACCCAAATTGGACTAGAATAAGCATAGGGAGGACGAAAATGACCTAAATGTTCATCCAATGACACAAACACAGCTATTGGATGCACAATATTAGTTAAAAACCTTAATTGGACAAGATTAAGTGTAGGGAGGACAAAAATGATCTTAATGTTCATTCAATGACACAAACACAACTATTGGATGCACAATATTAGTTAAAAACCCTAATTGGACAAGATTAAGTGTAGGGAGGACAAAAATGATCTTAATGTTCATTCAACGACACGAACACACCTATTCGATGCACAAGATTAGTTAAAAACCCAAATTGGACAAGATTAGATGTAGGGAGGAAGATAATGTCCTAAATGTTCATCCAATGACACAAACACACCTATTGGATGCACAAGATTAGTTAAATACCCTAATTGGACAAGAATAAGCCTAGGGAGGACGAAAATGACCTATATTTAAATCCAATGACACAAATGAACTTATTGGATGCACAAGAATTGTTAAAAACCCTAATTGCACAACAATAATCCTAGGGAGGACGAAAATGACCTAAATGTCAATCCAATGATGCAAATGAACTCATTGGATGCACAAGATTGCTTAAAAATCCTAATTACACAAGAATAAGCATAGGGAGGACGATAATGACCTAAATATTCATCCAATGACACAAACACATTTATTTAATGCCCAAAATTGATTACAAACCCTAATTGGACAAGAATAAGACTAGGGAGGACGGTAATGACCTAAATGTTCATCCAATGACACAAACACATCTATTGGATGCACAAGATTCGTTAAAAACCCTAATTCGACAAGAATTAACCTAGGGAGGACGAAAATGACCTAAATGTTCATCCAATGACACAAACAGAGCTATTGGATGCACAAGATTGGTTAAAAACCCTAATTGGACAAGAATATGCCTAGGGAGGACGAAAATGACATAAATGTTAATCCAATGGCACAAACGCCCATATTGGATGCACAAGATTAGTTAAAAACCCCAATTGGACAAGATTAAGTGTAGGGAGGACAATATTTTCCTAAATGTTCATCCAATGACACAAACGAACTTATTTGATGCACAAGATTGGTTAAAAGGCCTAATTGGACAAGAATAACACTAGGGAGCCCGACAATGACCTAAATGTTCATCCGATGACACAAACACATCTATCGGACGTACAAGATTGGTTAAAAACCATAATTGGACAAGAATTAGCCTAGGGAGGACGAAAATGACCTAAATTTTCATCGAATGACACAAACACACCTTTTGGATGCACGAGATTGGTTAAAAACCCTAATTGGGAAACAATTAGCCTATGGAGGATGACAATGACCTAAATGTTCATCCCATGACACAAACACACCTATTGGATGCACAAAAATGGTTAAAAACACTAATTGGACAAGAATATGCATAGGGAGGATGAAAATGACCTAAATATTAATCCAATGACACAAACTCACTTATTGGATGCACAAGATTGCTTAAAAACCCGAATAGGACAAGACACAAATGACCTAAATGTTAATCCAATGACACAAATGATCTTATTGGATGCACAAGATCGGTTATAGACCCTAATTAGACAAGAATAAGCCTAGGGAGGACGAAAATGACCTAAATGTCAATCCAATGACACAAATACACCTATTGGATGCACAAGACTGGTTAAAAACCCTAATTTAACTAGAATTCGTCTACGGAGGACGAAAAAGACCTAAATGTTCATCCAATGACACAAACACACCTATTGGATGCGCAAGATTGGTTAAAAAACCTAATTGGACTAGAATTAGCCTAGGGAGGACGAAAATTACCTAAATGTTCATCAAACGACTCAAACATACCTATTGGATGCACAAGATTAGTTAAAAAAACTAATTGGACAAGATTAAGTTTAGGGAGGACAATAATGACCTAAATGTTCATCCAATGACATAAACGAACTTATCTGTTGCACAAGATTGGATAAAAAGCCTAATTGGAAAAGATTAAGACTAGGGAGGACGACAATGAACTAAATGTTCATCCAATGACACAAACACACCTATTGGATGCACAAGATTTGTTAAAAATCCTAATTGGACAAGAATTAGCCTAGCGAGGACGAAAATGAAGTGTGTTTGTGTCATTGGATTAATATTTAGGTCATTTTCATCCTCCCTAGGCATATTCTTGTCCAATTAGGGTTTTTAACCATTTCTGTGCATGCAATAGGTGTGTTTGTGTCATGGGATGAACATTTAGGTCATTTTCTTCCTCCGTAGGCTAATTGTTTCCCAATTAGGGTTTTAAACCAATCTTGTGCATCCAAAAGATGTGTTTGTGTCATTCGATGAACATTTATTGGATGCATAAGATTGCTTAAAAACCCTAATAGGACAAGAATTTGCCTTGGGAGGAGGAAAATAACCTAAATGTTAATCCAATGACACAAATGAACTTATTGGATGAACAAGATTGGTTATAGACCCTAATTAGACAAGAATAAGCCTAGGGTGGACATAATTGACCTAATTGATCATCCAATGACACTAACACACCTATTGGATGCACATGATTGATTAAAAACCCTAATTCGACAAGAATAAGCCTAGGGAGGACGAAAATGACCTAAATGTTCATCCAATGACACAAACGCAGTTATTGGATGCACAATATTAGTTAAAAACCATAATTGGACAAGATTAAGTGTAGCGAGGACAAAAATGATCTCAATGTTCATTCAACGACACAAACACACCTATTAGATGCACAAGATTAGTTAAAAACCCCAATAGGACAAGAATAAGCCTAAATGTTGATCCAAAAACACAAACACACCTATTGGATGCACAAGATTAGTTAAAAACCCTAATTGGACAAGATTAGACGTAGGGAGGACGATAATGTCCTAAATGTTCATCCAATGACACAAACGAACTTATTTGATGCACAAGATTGGTTAAAAAGCCTAATTGGACAAGAATAACACTAGGGAGCCCGACAATGACCTAAATGTTCATCCAATGACCCAAACACATCTATTGGATGCACAAGATTAGTTAAATACCCTAATTGGACAAGAATAAGCCTAGGGAGGACGAAAATGACCTAAATGTTCATCCAATGACACAAACACACCTATTGGAAGCACAAGATTAGTTAAAAACCCTAATTGGACAAGATTAAGTGTGGGAGGACGCTAATATCCTAAATGTTCATCCAATGACACAAACGGACTTATTTGATGCACAAGATTAATTAAAAAGCCTAATTGGACATGAATAAGACTAGGGAGGACGGTAATGACCTAAATGTTCATCCAATGACACAAACACACCTATTGGTTGCACAAGATTCGTTAAAAACCGTAATTCGACAAGAATTAACCTAGGGAGGACGAAAATGACCTAAATGTTCATCCAATGACACAAACAGAGCTATTGGATGTACAAGATTGGTTAAAAACCCAAATTGGACTAGAATAAGCATAGGGAGGACGAAAATTACCTAAATGTTCATCCAATGACACAAACACAGCTATTGGATGCACAATATTAGTTAAAAACCTTAATTGGACAAGATTAAGTGTAGGGAGGACAAAAATGATCTTAATGTTCATTCAACGACAGGAACACACCTATTCGATGCACAAGATTAGTTAAAAACCCAAATTGGACAAGATTAGATGTAGGGAGGAAGATAATGTCCTAAATGTTCATCCAATGACACAAACAGACCTATTGGATGCACAAGATTAGTTAAATACCCTAATTGGACAAGAATAAGCCTAGGGAGGACGAAAATGACCTATATTTAAATCCAATGACACAAATGAACTTATTGGATGCACAAGAATTGTTAAAAACCCTAATTGCACAACAATAATCCTAGGGAGCACGAAAATGACCTAAATGTCAATCCAATGATGCAAATGAACTCATTGGATGCACAAGATTGCTTAAAAATCCTAATTACACAAGAATAAGCATAGGGAGGACGATAATGACCTAAATATTCATCCAATGTCACAAACACATTTATTTAATGCCCAAAATTGATTACAAACCCTAATTGGACAAGAATAAGACTAGGGAGGACGGTAATGACCTAAATGTTCATCCAATGACACAAACACATCTATTGGATGCACAAGATTCGTTAAAAACCCTAATTCGACAAGAATTAACCTAGGGAGGACGAAAATGACCTAAATGTTCATCGAATGACACAAACAGAGCTATTGGATGCACAAGATTGGTTAAAAACCCTAATTGGACAAGAATATGCCTAGGGACGACGAAAATGACATAAATGTTAATCCAATGGCACAAACGCCCATATTGGATGCACAAGATTAGTTAAAAACCCCAATTGGACAAGATTAAGTGTAGGGAGGACAATATTTTCCTAAATGTTCATCCAATGACACAAACGAACTTATTTGATGCACAAGATTGGTTAAAAGGCCTAATTGGACAAGAATAACACTAGGGAGCCCGACAATGACCTAAATGTTCATCCGATGACACAAACACATCTATTGGATGTACAAGATTGGTTAAAAACCATAATTGGACAAGAATTAGCCTAGGGAGGACGAAAATGACCTAAATTTTCATCGAATGACACAAACACACCTTTTGGATGCACGAGATTGGTTAAAAACCCTAATTGGGAAACAATTAGCCTATGGAGGATGACAATGACCTAAATGTTCATCCCATGACACAAACACACCTATTGGATGCACAAAAATGGTTAAAAACACTAATTGGACAAGAATATGCATAGGGAGGATGAAAATGACCTAAATATTAATCCAATGACACAAACTCACTTATTGGATGCACAAGATTGCTTAAAAACCCGAATAGGACAAGAATTTGCCTAGGAAGGAGGAAAATGACCTAAATGTTAATCCAATGACACAAATGATCTTATTGGATGCACAAGATCGGTTATAGACCCTAATTCGACAAGAATAAGCCTAGGGAGGACGAAAATGACCTAAATGTTCATCCAATGACACAAATACACCTATTGGACGCACAAGATTGGTCAAAACCCTAATAGGACAAGAATAAGCCTAAGGAGGACGAAAATGACCTAAATTTAAATCCAACGACACACATGAACTCGTTGGATCCACAAGATTTATTAAAAACCCTAATTACACAAGAATAAGCCTAGGGTGGACGAAAATAACCTAAATGTCAATCCAATGACACAAACACAGCTATTGGATGCACAAGACTGGTTAAAAACCCTAATTTAACTAGAATTCGTCTACGGAGGACGAAAAAGACCTAAATGTTCATCCAATGACACAAACACACCTATTGGATGCGCAAGATTGGTTAAAAAACCTAATTGGACTAGAATTAGCCTAGGGAGGACGAAAATTACCTAAATGTTCATCCAACGACTCAAACATACCTATTGGATGCACAAGATTAGTTAAAAAAACTAATTGGACAAGATTAAGTTTAGGGAGGACAATAATGACCTAAATGTTCATCCAATGACACAAGCGGACTTATATGATGCACAAGATTAATTAAAAAGCCTAATTGGACATGAATAAGACTAGGGAGGACGGTAATGACCTAAATGTTCATCCAATGACACAAACACACCTATTGGTTGCACAAGATTCGTTAAAAACCGTAATTCGACAAGAATTAACCTAGGGAGGACGAAAATGACCTAAATGTTCATCCAATGACACAAACTGAGCTATTGGATGTACAAGATTGGTTAAAAACCCAAATTGGACTAGAATAAGCATAGGGAGGACGAAAATGACCTAAATGTTCATCCAATGACACAAACACAGCTATTGGATGCACAATATTAGTTAAAAACCTTAATTGGACAAGATTAAGTGTAGGGAGGACAAAAATGATCTTAATGTTCATTCAATGACACAAACACAACTATTGGATGCACAATATTAGTTAAAAACCCTAATTGGACAAGATTAAGTGTAGGGAGGACAAAAATGATCTTAATGTTCATTCAACGACACGAACACACCTATTCGATGCACAAGATTAGTTAAAAACCCAAATTGGACAAGATTAGATGTAGGGAGGAAGATAATGTCCTAAATGTTCATCCAATGACACAAACACACCTATTGGATGCACAAGATTAGTTAAATACCCTAATTGGACAAGAATAAGCCTAGGGAGGACGAAAATGACCTATATTTAAATCCAATGACACAAATGAACTTATTGGATGCACAAGAATTGTTAAAAACCCTAATTGCACAACAATAATCCTAGGGAGGACGAAAATGACCTAAATGTCAATCCAATGATGCAAATGAACTCATTGGATGCACAAGATTGCTTAAAAATCCTAATTACACAAGAATAAGCATAGGGAGGACGATAATGACCTAAATATTCATCCAATGACACAAACACATTTATTTAATGCCCAAAATTGATTACAAACCCTAATTGGACAAGAATAAGACTAGGGAGGACGGTAATGACCTAAATGTTCATCCAATGACACAAACACATCTATTGGATGCACAAGATTCGTTAAAAACCCTAATTCGACAAGAATTAACCTAGGGAGGACGAAAATGACCTAAATGTTCATCCAATGACACAAACAGAGCTATTGGATGCACAAGATTGGTTAAAAACCCTAATTGGACAAGAATATGCCTAGGGAGGACGAAAATGACATAAATGTTAATCCAATGGCACAAACGCCCATATTGGAGGCACAAGATTAGTTAAAAACCCCAATTGGACAAGATTAAGTGTAGGGAGGACAATATTTTCCTAAATGTTCATCCAATGACACAAACGAACTTATTTGATGCACAAGATTGGTTAAAAGGCCTAATTGGACAAGAATAACACTAGGGAGCCGGACAATGACCTAAATATTCATCCGATGACACAAACACATCTATTGGACGTACAAGATTGGTTAAAAACCATAATTGGACAAGAATTAGCCTAGGGAGGACGAAAATGACCTAAATTTTCATCGAATGACACAAACACACCTTTTGGATGCACGAGATTGGTTAAAAACCCTAATTGGGAAACAATTAGCCTATGGAGGATGACAATGACCTAAATGTTCATCCCATGACACAAACACACCTATTGGATGCACAAAAATGGTTAAAAACACTAATTGGACAAGAATATGCATAGGGAGGATGAAAATGACCTAAATATTAATCCAATGACACAAACTCACTTATTGGATGCACAAGATTGCTTAAAAACCCGAATAGGACAAGAATTTGCCTAGGAAGGAGGAAAATGACCTAAATGTTAATCCAATGACACAAATGATCTTATTGGATGCACAAGATCGGTTATAGACCCTAATTCGACAAGAATAAGCCTAGGGAGGACGAAAATGACCTAAATGTTCATCCAATGACACAAATACACCTATTGGACGCACAAGATTGGTCAAAACCCTAATAGGACAAGAATAAGCCTAAGGAGGACGAAAAT
Organism: Cicer bijugum; assembly: GCA_037974875.1. Classification (NCBI taxonomy): domain Eukaryota; kingdom Viridiplantae; phylum Streptophyta; class Magnoliopsida; order Fabales; family Fabaceae; genus Cicer; species Cicer bijugum. The sequence continues at coordinate 1,255,078 of JBBPBT010000228.1, forward strand.
GACCTAAATTTAAATCCAACGACACACATGAACTCGTTGGATCCACAAGATTTATTAAAAACCCTAATTACACAAGAATAAGCCTAGGTGGACGAAAATAACCTAAATGTCAATCCAATGACACAAACACAGCTATTGGATGCACAAGACTGGTTAAAAACCCTAATTTAACTAGAATTCGTCTACGGAGGACGAAAAAGACCTAAATGTTCATCCAATGACACAAACACACCTATTGGATGCGCAAGATTGGTTAAAAAACCTAATTGGACTAGAATTAGCCTAGGGAGGACGAAAATTACCTAAATGTTCATCCAACGACTCAAACATACCTATTGGATGCACAAGATTAGTTAAAAAAACTAATTGGACAAGATTAAGTTTAGGGAGGACAATAATGACCTAAATGTTCATCCAATGACACAAACGAACTTATCTGTTGCACAAGATTGGATAAAAAGCCTAATTGGAAAAGAATAAGACTAGGGAGGACGACAATGAACTAAATGTTCATCCAATGACACAAACACACCTATTGGATGCACAAGATTTGTTAAAAATCCTAATTGGACTAGAATTATCCTAGGGAGGATGAAAACGACCAAAATGTTCATCCAATGACACAAACACACCTATTGGATGCACAAGATTGGATAAAAACCCTAATAGGACAAGATTAAGTGTAAAGGGGACGAAAATCACATAAATGTTCATCCAATAACACAAACGAACTTATTCGATGCACGTGATAAGTTAAAAACCAAAATTGGACAAGAATAAGCCTAGGGAGCACAAAAATGACCTAAATGTTCATCCTAAGACACAAACACACCTTTTGGATGCAAAAGATTATTAAAAACCCTAATTGGACAAGATTATGTGTAGGGAGGACGAAAATGACTTAGATGTTCATCCTATGACACAAACGAACTTATTCGATGCACAAGATTGGTTAATATGCCTAATTGGACAAGAATAAGACTAGAGAGGACGACAATGAAGCAAAGACATCTATTAGATGCACAAGAATGGTTAAAGACCTTATTTAGGCAAGAATTAGCCAATGGAGGACGAAAATGACCTAAATGTTCATCCAATGACACAAACACACCTATTGAATGCACAAGGTTAGTTAAAAACCCTAATTGCACAAGATTAAGTGTAACGAGGACGAAAATGACCTAAACGTTCATCCAGTGACACAAACAAACTTATTTGATGCACAAGATTGGCTAAAAACCCTATTTGGACAAGAATAACCCTAGGGAGCAGGACAATGACCTAAATTTTCATCCAATGACACAAACACACCTATTGGATGCACAAGATTGATTAAAAACCCTAATAGAACAAGAATAAGCCTAGTGAGGACGAAAATGACCTAAATGTTCATCCAATGACACAAACACACCTATTGGATGCACAAGATTGGTTAAAAACCCTAATTGGACTTGAATTAGCATAAGGAGGACGAAAATGACCTAAATGTTCATCCAATGACACAAACACACCTATTGGATGCACAAGATTAGTTAAAAACCCTAATTGGACAAGATTAGACGTAGGGAGGACGATAATGTCCTAAATGTTCATCCAATGACACAAACACACCTATTGGATGCACAAGATTAGTTAAATACCCTAATTGGACAAGAATAAGCCTAGGGAGGACGAAAATGACCTAAATGTTCATCCAATGACACAAACACACCTATTGGATGCACAAGATTAGTTAAAAACCCTAATTGGACAAGATTAAGTGTGGGAGGACGCTAATATCCTAAATGTTCATCCAATGACACAAGCGGACTTATATGATGCACAAGATTAATTAAAAAGCCTAATTGGACATGAATAAGACTAGGGAGGACGGTAATGACCTAAATGTTCATCCAATGACACAAACACACCTATTGGTTGCACAAGATTCGTTAAAAACCGTAATTCGACAAGAATTAACCTAGGGAGGACGAAAATGACCTAAATGTTCATCCAATGACACAAACTGAGCTATTGGATGTACAAGATTGGTTAAAAACCCAAATTGGACTAGAATAAGCATAGGGAGGACGAAAATGACCTAAATGTTCATCCAATGACACAAACACAGCTATTGGATGCACAATATTAGTTAAAAACCTTAATTGGACAAGATTAAGTGTAGGGAGGACAAAAATGATCTTAATGTTCATTCAATGACACAAACACAACTATTGGATGCACAATATTAGTTAAAAACCCTAATTGGACAAGATTAAGTGTAGGGAGGACAAAAATGATCTTAATGTTCATTCAACGACACGAACACACCTATTCGATGCACAAGATTAGTTAAAAACCCAAATTGGACAAGATTAGATGTAGGGAGGAAGATAATGTCCTAAATGTTCATCCAATGACACAAACACACCTATTGGATGCACAAGATTAGTTAAATACCCTAATTGGACAAGAATAAGCCTAGGGAGGACGAAAATGACCTATATTTAAATCCAATGACACAAATGAACTTATTGGATGCACAAGAATTGTTAAAAACCCTAATTGCACAACAATAATCCTAGGGAGGACGAAAATGACCTAAATGTCAATCCAATGATGCAAATGAACTCATTGGATGCACAAGATTGCTTAAAAATCCTAATTACACAAGAATAAGCATAGGGAGGACGATAATGACCTAAATATTCATCCAATGACACAAACACATTTATTTAATGCCCAAAATTGATTACAAACCCTAATTGGACAAGAATAAGACTAGGGAGGACGGTAATGACCTAAATGTTCATCCAATGACACAAACACATCTATTGGATGCACAAGATTCGTTAAAAACCCTAATTCGACAAGAATTAACCTAGGGAGGACGAAAATGACCTAAATGTTCATCCAATGACACAAACAGAGCTATTGGATGCACAAGATTGGTTAAAAACCCTAATTGGACAAGAATATGCCTAGGGAGGACGAAAATGACATAAATGTTAATCCAATGGCACAAACGCCCATATTGGAGGCACAAGATTAGTTAAAAACCCCAATTGGACAAGATTAAGTGTAGGGAGGACAATATTTTCCTAAATGTTCATCCAATGACACAAACGAACTTATTTGATGCACAAGATTGGTTAAAAGGCCTAATTGGACAAGAATAACACTAGGGAGCCGGACAATGACCTAAATATTCATCCGATGACACAAACACATCTATTGGACGTACAAGATTGGTTAAAAACCATAATTGGACAAGAATTAGCCTAGGGAGGACGAAAATGACCTAAATTTTCATCGAATGACACAAACACACCTTTTGGATGCACGAGATTGGTTAAAAACCCTAATTGGGAAACAATTAGCCTATGGAGGATGACAATGACCTAAATGTTCATCCCATGACACAAACACACCTATTGGATGCACAAAAATGGTTAAAAACACTAATTGGACAAGAATATGCATAGGGAGGATGAAAATGACCTAAATATTAATCCAATGACACAAACTCACTTATTGGATGCACAAGATTGCTTAAAAACCCGAATAGGACAAGACACAAATGACCTAAATGTTAATCCAATGACACAAATGATCTTATTGGATGCACAAGATCGGTTATAGACCCTAATTAGACAAGAATAAGCCTAGGGAGGACGAAAATGACCTAAATGTCAATCCAATGACACAAATACACCTATTGGATGCACAAGACTGGTTAAAAACCCTAATTTAACTAGAATTCGTCTACGGAGGACGAAAAAGACCTAAATGTTCATCCAATGACACAAACACACCTATTGGATGCGCAAGATTGGTTAAAAAACCTAATTGGACTAGAATTAGCCTAGGGAGGACGAAAATTACCTAAATGTTCATCAAACGACTCAAACATACCTATTGGATGCACAAGATTAGTTAAAAAAACTAATTGGACAAGATTAAGTTTAGGGAGGACAATAATGACCTAAATGTTCATCCAATGACATAAACGAACTTATCTGTTGCACAAGATTGGATAAAAAGCCTAATTGGAAAAGATTAAGACTAGGGAGGACGACAATGAACTAAATGTTCATCCAATGACACAAACACACCTATTGGATGCACAAGATTTGTTAAAAATCCTAATTGGACAAGAATTAGCCTAGCGAGGACGAAAATGAAGTGTGTTTGTGTCATTGGATTAATATTTAGGTCATTTTCATCCTCCCTAGGCATATTCTTGTCCAATTAGGGTTTTTAACCATTTCTGTGCATGCAATAGGTGTGTTTGTGTCATGGGATGAACATTTAGGTCATTTTCTTCCTCCGTAGGCTAATTGTTTCCCAATTAGGGTTTTAAACCAATCTTGTGCATCCAAAAGATGTGTTTGTGTCATTCGATGAACATTTATTGGATGCATAAGATTGCTTAAAAACCCTAATAGGACAAGAATTTGCCTTGGGAGGAGGAAAATAACCTAAATGTTAATCCAATGACACAAATGAACTTATTGGATGAACAAGATTGGTTATAGACCCTAATTAGACAAGAATAAGCCTAGGGTGGACATAATTGACCTAATTGATCATCCAATGACACTAACACACCTATTGGATGCACATGATTGATTAAAAACCCTAATTCGACAAGAATAAGCCTAGGGAGGACGAAAATGACCTAAATGTTCATCCAATGACACAAACGCAGTTATTGGATGCACAATATTAGTTAAAAACCATAATTGGACAAGATTAAGTGTAGCGAGGACAAAAATGATCTCAATGTTCATTCAACGACACAAACACACCTATTAGATGCACAAGATTAGTTAAAAACCCCAATAGGACAAGAATAAGCCTAAATGTTGATCCAAAAACACAAACACACCTATTGGATGCACAAGATTAGTTAAAAACCCTAATTGGACAAGATTAGACGTAGGGAGGACGATAATGTCCTAAATGTTCATCCAATGACACAAACGAACTTATTTGATGCACAAGATTGGTTAAAAAGCCTAATTGGACAAGAATAACACTAGGGAGCCCGACAATGACCTAAATGTTCATCCAATGACCCAAACACATCTATTGGATGCACAAGATTAGTTAAATACCCTAATTGGACAAGAATAAGCCTAGGGAGGACGAAAATGACCTAAATGTTCATCCAATGACACAAACACACCTATTGGAAGCACAAGATTAGTTAAAAACCCTAATTGGACAAGATTAAGTGTGGGAGGACGCTAATATCCTAAATGTTCATCCAATGACACAAACGGACTTATTTGATGCACAAGATTAATTAAAAAGCCTAATTGGACATGAATAAGACTAGGGAGGACGGTAATGACCTAAATGTTCATCCAATGACACAAACACACCTATTGGTTGCACAAGATTCGTTAAAAACCGTAATTCGACAAGAATTAACCTAGGGAGGACGAAAATGACCTAAATGTTCATCCAATGACACAAACAGAGCTATTGGATGTACAAGATTGGTTAAAAACCCAAATTGGACTAGAATAAGCATAGGGAGGACGAAAATTACCTAAATGTTCATCCAATGACACAAACACAGCTATTGGATGCACAATATTAGTTAAAAACCTTAATTGGACAAGATTAAGTGTAGGGAGGACAAAAATGATCTTAATGTTCATTCAACGACAGGAACACACCTATTCGATGCACAAGATTAGTTAAAAACCCAAATTGGACAAGATTAGATGTAGGGAGGAAGATAATGTCCTAAATGTTCATCCAATGACACAAACAGACCTATTGGATGCACAAGATTAGTTAAATACCCTAATTGGACAAGAATAAGCCTAGGGAGGACGAAAATGACCTATATTTAAATCCAATGACACAAATGAACTTATTGGATGCACAAGAATTGTTAAAAACCCTAATTGCACAACAATAATCCTAGGGAGCACGAAAATGACCTAAATGTCAATCCAATGATGCAAATGAACTCATTGGATGCACAAGATTGCTTAAAAATCCTAATTACACAAGAATAAGCATAGGGAGGACGATAATGACCTAAATATTCATCCAATGTCACAAACACATTTATTTAATGCCCAAAATTGATTACAAACCCTAATTGGACAAGAATAAGACTAGGGAGGACGGTAATGACCTAAATGTTCATCCAATGACACAAACACATCTATTGGATGCACAAGATTCGTTAAAAACCCTAATTCGACAAGAATTAACCTAGGGAGGACGAAAATGACCTAAATGTTCATCCAATGACACAAACAGAGCTATTGGATGCACAAGATTGGTTAAAAACCCTAATTGGACAAGAATATGCCTAGGGACGACGAAAATGACATAAATGTTAATCCAATGGCACAAACGCCCATATTGGATGCACAAGATTAGTTAAAAACCCCAATTGGACAAGATTAAGTGTAGGGAGGACAATATTTTCCTAAATGTTCATCCAATGACACAAACGAACTTATTTGATGCACAAGATTGGTTAAAAGGCCTAATTGGACAAGAATAACACTAGGGAGCCCGACAATGACCTAAATGTTCATCCGATGACACAAACACATCTATTGGATGTACAAGATTGGTTAAAAACCATAATTGGACAAGAATTAGCCTAGGGAGGACGAAAATGACCTAAATTTTCATCGAATGACACAAACACACCTTTTGGATGCACGAGATTGGTTAAAAACCCTAATTGGGAAACAATTAGCCTATGGAGGATGACAATGACCTAAATGTTCATCCCATGACACAAACACACCTATTGGATGCACAAAAATGGTTAAAAACACTAATTGGACAAGAATATGCATAGGGAGGATGAAAATGACCTAAATATTAATCCAATGACACAAACTCACTTATTGGATGCACAAGATTGCTTAAAAACCCGAATAGGACAAGAATTTGCCTAGGAAGGAGGAAAATGACCTAAATGTTAATCCAATGACACAAATGATCTTATTGGATGCACAAGATCGGTTATAGACCCTAATTCGACAAGAATAAGCCTAGGGAGGACGAAAATGACCTAAATGTTCATCCAATGACACAAATACACCTATTGGACGCACAAGATTGGTCAAAACCCTAATAGGACAAGAATAAGCCTAAGGAGGACGAAAATGACCTAAATTTAAATCCAACGACACACATGAACTCGTTGGATCCACAAGATTTATTAAAAACCCTAATTACACAAGAATAAGCCTAGGTGGACGAAAATAACCTAAATGTCAATCCAATGACACAAACACAGCTATTGGATGCACAAGACTGGTTAAAAACCCTAATTTAACTAGAATTCGTCTACGGAGGACGAAAAAGACCTAAATGTTCATCCAATGACACAAACACACCTATTGGATGCGCAAGATTGGTTAAAAAACCTAATTGGACTAGAATTAGCCTAGGGAGGACGAAAATTACCTAAATGTTCATCCAACGACTCAAACATACCTATTGGATGCACAAGATTAGTTAAAAAAACTAATTGGACAAGATTAAGTTTAGGGAGGACAATAATGACCTAAATGTTCATCCAATGACACAAACGAACTTATCTGTTGCACAAGATTGGATAAAAAGCCTAATTGGAAAAGAATAAGACTAGGGAGGACGACAATGAACTAAATGTTCATCCAATGACACAAACACACCTATTGGATGCACAAGATTTGTTAAAAATCCTAATTGGACTAGAATTATCCTAGGGAGGATGAAAACGACCAAAATGTTCATCCAATGACACAAACACACCTATTGGATGCACAAGATTGGATAAAAACCCTAATAGGACAAGATTAAGTGTAAAGGGGACGAAAATCACATAAATGTTCATCCAATAACACAAACGAACTTATTCGATGCACGTGATAAGTTAAAAACCAAAATTGGACAAGAATAAGCCTAGGGAGCACAAAAATGACCTAAATGTTCATCCTAAGACACAAACACACCTTTTGGATGCAAAAGATTATTAAAAACCCTAATTGGACAAGATTATGTGTAGGGAGGACGAAAATGACTTAGATGTTCATCCTATGACACAAACGAACTTATTCGATGCACAAGATTGGTTAATATGCCTAATTGGACAAGAATAAGACTAGAGAGGACGACAATGAAGCAAAGACATCTATTAGATGCACAAGAATGGTTAAAGACCTTATTTAGGCAAGAATTAGCCAATGGAGGACGAAAATGACCTAAATGTTCATCCAATGACACAAACACACCTATTGAATGCACAAGGTTAGTTAAAAACCCTAATTGCACAAGATTAAGTGTAACGAGGACGAAAATGACCTAAACGTTCATCCAGTGACACAAACAAACTTATTTGATGCACAAGATTGGCTAAAAACCCTATTTGGACAAGAATAACCCTAGGGAGCAGGACAATGACCTAAATTTTCATCCAATGACACAAACACACCTATTGGATGCACAAGATTGATTAAAAACCCTAATAGAACAAGAATAAGCCTAGTGAGGACGAAAATGACCTAAATGTTCATCCAATGACACAAACACACCTATTGGATGCACAAGATTGGTTAAAAACCCTAATTGGACTTGAATTAGCATAAGGAGGACGAAAATGACCTAAATGTTCATCCAATGACACAAACACACCTATTGGATGCACAAGATTAGTTAAAAACCCTAATTGGACAAGATTAGACGTAGGGAGGACGATAATGTCCTAAATGTTCATCCAATGACACAAACACACCTATTGGATGCACAAGATTAGTTAAATACCCTAATTGGACAAGAATAAGCCTAGGGAGGACGAAAATGACCTAAATGTTCATCCAATGACACAAACACACCTATTGGATGCACAAGATTAGTTAAAAACCCTAATTGGACAAGATTAAGTGTGGGAGGACGCTAATATCCTAAATGTTCATCCAATGACACAAGCGGACTTATATGATGCACAAGATTAATTAAAAAGCCTAATTGGACATGAATAAGACTAGGGAGGACGGTAATGACCTAAATGTTCATCCAATGACACAAACACACCTATTGGTTGCACAAGATTCGTTAAAAACCGTAATTCGACAAGAATTAACCTAGGGAGGACGAAAATGACCTAAATGTTCATCCAATGACACAAACTGAGCTATTGGATGTACAAGATTGGTTAAAAACCCAAATTGGACTAGAATAAGCATAGGGAGGACGAAAATGACCTAAATGTTCATCCAATGACACAAACACAGCTATTGGATGCACAATATTAGTTAAAAACCTTAATTGGACAAGATTAAGTGTAGGGAGGACAAAAATGATCTTAATGTTCATTCAATGACACAAACACAACTATTGGATGCACAATATTAGTTAAAAACCCTAATTGGACAAGATTAAGTGTAGGGAGGACAAAAATGATCTTAATGTTCATTCAACGACACGAACACACCTATTCGATGCACAAGATTAGTTAAAAACCCAAATTGGACAAGATTAGATGTAGAGAGGAAGATAATGTCCTAAATGTTCATCCAATGACACAAACACACCTATTGGATGCACAAGATTAGTTAAATACCCTAATTGGACAAGAATAAGCCTAGGGAGGACGAAAATGACCTATATTTAAATCCAATGACACAAATGAACTTATTGGATGCACAAGAATTGTTAAAAACCCTAATTGCACAACAATAATCCTAGGGAGGACGAAAATGACCTAAATGTCAATCCAATGATGCAAATGAACTCATTGGATGCACAAGATTGCTTAAAAATCCTAATTACACAAGAATAAGCATAGGGAGGACGATAATGACCTAAATATTCATCCAATGACACAAACACATTTATTTAATGCCCAAAATTGATTACAAACCCTAATTGGACAAGAATAAGACTAGGGAGGACGGTAATGACCTAAATGTTCATCCAATGACACAAACACATCTATTGGATGCACAAGATTCGTTAAAAACCCTAATTCGACAAGAATTAACCTAGGGAGGACGAAAATGACCTAAATGTTCATCCAATGACACAAACAGAGCTATTGGATGCACAAGATTGGTTAAAAACCCTAATTGGACAAGAATATGCCTAGGGAGGACGAAAATGACATAAATGTTAATCCAATGGCACAAACGCCCATATTGGA
>JBBPBT010000229.1:0-23916 GCA_037974875.1 Cicer bijugum
TTTTTAACCAATCTTGTGCATCCAATAGGTGTGTTTGTGTCATTGGATGAACATTTAGGTCATTTTCGTCCTCCCTACACTTAATCTTGTCCAATTAGGATTTTTAACCATTCTTGTGCATCCAATAGGTGTATGTTTTTTTTCAAAAGAAATTAAAATAAAACATAGAAATATATAAGGTAACACATTTGGATAAATAATTAAGTCATTATAATTTACAAGCAGCGGAAAAAGTTCTCAAAATATGAATTCAAAATATTTACATAACAAAGGTGATACAATCTTCTAGTTTAAAAATAAAAGCAACCCAAAAGAAAGACATTTGTTCCCTCTATGTCAACCTAGTATGATCATTTTACAAAACAACTAAACACCCTGAATGATCTCCACGCGCCCCGTGAGATCCTCCTAACGTAGCTCCAATCAAGCATCCCCATCTACATTCCCATCCGTAGGGTACGAACCGGTAGGATCATCCTGGCTCTCATCTGAGGGAAAAGTCCAGATTTCCACAATAGTTGTAAAGGGTCACCAACCGAAATTAACAGTTAACACATAACATTTACTTTTCAATGCACAAATAACCTTTTCAACTTATAATGCATCTTAGAAGGGTTTTCCATATGCTAAAAGTTCATATCATGCTTGCCAAATTAAAATTGAAATTAAAATAAAGTTCTCAATCCATCAAGTAACACATAACTGACCAAAACAATGATAAATCAATTGAGCAATTGATTATCTAACTCAAAATAAGAATTTCCACTAAACCAATCGATTGGGAAATTGATTGAATGGATAACTGAGCCCCTGTATTAAAGCCAATCGATTTCCAAATCGATTTCCTGAAGGTTCTTAGTGAAATTTGAACTCTGGGCTTAATTCAATCGATTGGGCAATCGATTGACAGCATAGCTGAGCCACTGACTTAATGCCAATCGATTTCCAAATCGATATTCCTGCATATTCTTCCAAAAATACATAAACTAACTCAATCACAATCATACAAAACTCCAAAACTTAACACTTAGCACTGATAACGCAATCGCTACAACATCATGAGTTTCGAAATAGTATTGAAATCAAACATGCTATCACCAAATTCCAAAACATAACACTTAACACTTATAACACGATTACTACAACATCATGAGTTTCGAAATGGTATTGCAATCAAACATGTTATCACCAAATTCCAAAACATAACACTTAACACTTATAACACAATACCCACTAGGACAAAATGAACCAACAATTCACAATTTTCCAGGGTGTAGTCTCTCACGGACAAACACCTGTGCAGTCTCTCACGGACAAACACAATTCACCAGGGCGTAGTCTCTCACGGACAAACCCCTGTGCATTCTTTGCAAAGTGCCCTGGTTTATGGCAATTGTAGCAAGTAAGACTGTTAAAGGTACAAGCATAAGCATAATGTCCCTCTTCTCCACATCGGAAACATCGTATACCTTGTCCCACTTGTCTCCCGAAGTCTTGGTTCCCTGGGTTATTTTGTCCCCCGTTGTTATCATGTGGTCGATTATAAGGTTTAGCAACTTGTTTTCCCTAGTTCTGATTCTTCACCCGACTAGGCCCTCCTGAGTTAAAATTCCCTCCTCGGCTAGCTCTCTTATTCTTCATATCCTCATTTTCTCTACATTTTTCTACAAGAACTTGGAAACGTTGAATTCCCAAGGGTAAGACAGAGTCTTGAATCTCATAATTTAGTCCGCTTGGAAACGATGACACAAGAATGGCTCGTCAATCTCTTCACGGAAAAATCTGAAATGCCTTGATAGTGATTCAAACTTAGCAGCATATTCGCCCACAGTCATGTTCCCCTGATGCAGTTTCAGGAAATCATCACCCAGTCTAGTCCTGGTACTCATCGGGAAGTCTTTGTCTAAAAACATCCTTTTGAAAGATTCCCAGTTCACCTCCTCGTGAGCTGATCTCATCAACAACCTTGTACTCCTCCACCAGTACTCAGCATCTCCTAGTAGCATATAAGTGGCATAGTTGACCCTCACTCCCGCCTGACAGTTAATCATTTCGAAGATCTTCTCCACTTCTTGGATCCATTGATCAGCTTTCTCTGAATTCTCATCCCCCTCAAACTTGGGAGGATTGTAACGATGAAAGTCTTTTAATCCTCTTGACTCTGCAGCACGGATCTCTCTCTCCCTCTTTTCGAGATCACGTTGAGTCTTGGCAGCAGTTTGTGCAGCAACAAAAGCAACCATGTTATTCATAGCCTCCGCCATTCGATCATCCCTATTGGCATTGGCTCTCGAAACGTCATTCCTCCTTGGAGGCATGGTTTTCCTATAAACCATCATCAAGTAGATTCTTAACACTACTTCAATAATTCCAACAATAACTTCCGACCACATCAACACATAATAATTATTCTGAACTTGACAACTCAAACCACCTAAACTGACACATGATCAGACAACAACTCCTAACCTACAATCTAGAACCTAAGGTTCCACAGCCCCCAAAGAAAACCAAACCAAAGCTCTGATACCACAATGTAACACCCCGTTATTCTTAGCGCGGGTGTATTTTTTTTCAAAAGTAATTAAAATAAAACAGAGAAATAAATAAGGTAACACCTTTGGACAAATAATTAAGTCATTATAATTTACAAGCAGTGGAAAAAGTTCTCAAAATATGAATTCAAAATATTTACATAACAAAGGTGGTACAATCTTCCAGTTTAAAAATAAAACAACCCAAAAGAAAGACATTTGTTCCCTCTGTGTCAATCTAGTCTGATCATTTTACAAAACAACTAAACACCCTGAATGATCTCCACGCGCCCCATGAGATCCTCCTAACGTAGCTCCAATCAAGCATCCCCATCTACATTCTCATCCGTAGGGTACGAACCGGTAGGATCATCCTGGCTCTCATATGAGGGCAAAGCCTACATTTCCATAATAGTTGTAAAGGGTCACCAACCGAAATTAACAGTTAACACATAACATTTACTTTTCAATGCAAAAATAACCATTTCAACTTATCATGCATCTTAGAAGGGTTTTCCATATGCTAAAAGTTCATATCATGCTTGCCAAATTAAAATGGAAATCAAAATAAAGTTCTCAATCCATCAAGTAATACATAACTGACAAAAACAATGATAAATCAATTGAGCAATTGATTATCTAACTCAAAATAAGAATTTCCACTAAGCCAATCGATTGGGAAATTGATTGAATGGATAACTGAGCCCCTGTATTAAAGCCAATTGATTTCCTGAAGGTTCTTAGTGAAATTTGAACTCTGGGCTTAATTCAATCGATTGGGCAATGGATTGACAGCATAGCTGAGCCACTGACTTAATGCCAATCGATTTCATGAAGGTTCTTAGTGAAATTTGAACTCTGGGCTTAATTCAATCGATTGGGCAATTGATTGGGCAATCGATTGACAGCATACCTGAGCCACTGACTTAATGCCAATCGATTTCCAAATCGATTTCCCTGCATATTCTTCCAAAAATACATAAACTAACTCAATCACATTCATACACAACTCCAAAACTTAACACTTAGCATTGATAACGCAATCGCTACAACAACATGAGTTTCGAAATAGTATTGAAATCAAACATGCTATCACCAAATTCCAAAACATAACACTTAACACTTATAACACGATTACTACAACATCATGAGTTTCGAAATGGTATTGCAATCAAACATGTTATCACCAAATTCCAAAACATAACACTTAACACTTATAACACAATACCCACACGGACAAAATGAACCAACAATTCACAATTTTCCAGGGTGTAGTCTCTCACGGACAAACACCTGCGCAGTCTCTAACGGACAAACACAATTCACCAGGGCGTAGTCTCTCACGGACAAACCCCTGTGCAGTCTCTCACGGACAAACACAATTCGCCAAGAAACGTAAGTCGTAAATATACCACCTATCACGGGTCAGCACTGTTTACCGAGGTGCCACCTATCATGGGTCAGCACAACTTACCAAACGTAAATCGTAAACGTACCACCTATCACTGGTCAGTACAGTTTACGGAGGTGCCACCTATCACGGGTCAGCACAATTTACCAAACGTAAATCGTAAACGTACCACCTATCACGGGTCAGTATAGTTTACCGAGGTGCCACCTAACACGGGTCAGCATGATTTACCAAAACAAACAATAAGTAACCAAGACATTAAGAGATTCCCCATTCTTAACGCCCAATTAACTTAAACAATTTTCAAAACAACATTAAGTAACCAAGACATTAAGAGATTCCCCATTCTTAACGCCGAGTTAACTTAAACGATTTTCAAAACAACATTAAGTAAATAAGTCATTAAGAGATTCCCCATTCTTAATACTTATTTAACTTAAACGATTTTCAAAACAAATATTAAGTAAACGAGACATTAAGAGATTCCCCATTCTTAATTCCCATTTAACTTAAACGATTTTCACCAACAAACACACATTAAGTAAACAAGACATTAAGAGATTCCCCATTCTTAATACTCATTTAACTTAATGGTTTTCAAATTCCACACAATGCAAACTCAAACATATTCACAAATTTATTACACTATTCACGTCAAAACACGACAATTCATTTCTCCACAAAATCATTTTCACGACAACATTAAGTAAATGCAGATATTAAGAGATTCCCCATTCTTAATACTCATTTAACTTAATGATTTTCACAAACAAAACACACATTAAGCAAACAGAAATATTAAGAGATTCCCCATTCTTAATACTCTTTTAACTTAAATGATTTTCACAACAAAACATTCAGTAAACAAGTCATTAAGAGATTCTCCATTCTTAATACTCATTTCACTGAAATGATTTTCAAAAACAAACATTAAGTAAATAAGACATTAAGAGATTCCCCATTCTTAACGCTCAGTTAACTTAAAAGATTTTCAAACAACATTAAGTAACTAAGACATTAAGAGATTCCCCATTCTTAACGCCCAGTTAACTTAAACGATTTTTAAACAACATTAAGTAAATGAGACAATAAGAGTTTCCCCATTCTTAATTCTCATTTAACTTAAACGATTTTCACAAACTCACATTAAGTAAACGAGACATTAAGAGATTCCCCATTCTTAATACTCGTTTAACTTAATGGTTTTCAAATTCCACACAAAACAAACCCAAACATACTTTCACATTCAATCCATAATTCACACCAAATCATTTTTCCACACAAACCACACAAAACACATCTCAAACATGTTATATAATTCAATCCACGATTCACACCAAATCAAATCAATCAACAAACATCAAGTATGAACACGCCATGTACGATGAACACAAATCAACGCAATCATAACACTCAAATACATCAAATTTCATTTACTCAAAATATACATAAATGAGTTAAATTCATTTTTCCCAAATCAACACTTTAACCCTAACAAAATCCTTTTCCACACAACCCCAGGTAAGTCCCTAAATGCAAACTAGAAGTTTGGAAGGAGCCCTTACCTTCACGTTATCTGTAACGTGCGATTACAGCACCGCGAGCATATTCGGTAAAATCTTCGCTCTCAATGCCGCTTCCAAAGTTGGTCCCCTAGCACCGTAGTGTGGTAGTGAGAAACTTTCCCTTCTATCTCTTCGCGAAACGAAGCTTAGATCTAGACGAAACGGGGAGGTTTGTGTTTGAATCCCTAATACCGTTTTTCTTCGTTTTCGAATCAAAGAGGAAGAGTGAAGTTGAGAAATCCTTGTCCTATCACCCACTATCAGTTGTGAACTCAAGGGAAAGAAAAGAAAGCAAAAATGAGCAACAATGGAGGAAGGGAGAAGAAGGCGTGAGCGCGGCAGAGGAAGAAGATGGAAATTTTTTGGCTTTCTCTCCTTTCTCTTTCTTTCCTTTATTTTTCCTTTCTTCCTTTTTCTTTCCTTCCCATTTCTTTATATATAAACATATATATATATATATATAATTAACAAATATCTCCAAATCTTTAGATATTTATTAAATTACCCTTTCACCCATAACGCATTAAACTCTTCGCAAAAGATTCATCGCAGTTAATTTAATTTATTTATCGACGAGTAATTCTAATCGGGCATCAAAATATCTCTCTGGTCAGATAAACTCCAAAATATAAATAACTTTGGCTTAAAAGCCTCCGAGTTCAATACCAAAAAACCATTAAAATACATAAGGTATAATTTAGAATTACGGGTCTTACACATATCCCATACGTGATTTTTTGTATGGGTGCATCAAATTGCTTGCCCTCTCGCGATTTGCCTTACTAATATTCTATATAAAAAAATAGCAATTATGTAAAAATTTAAAATACGCTACGAATATGAATAATAAAATACACAAATGCTAATAAATTAATCACTTACGACAAACGCGGGGAAAGAACGTTTGGAAACAAAGGCTTTCCATTCATCATTTTATATATAATGTTGATATATTTTTGGAGGTTCAGCAGTTGTGTTTCCTTCCCTATCTTTTAGATATAAATTTGAGAGATGCGATCTAAATCCCCGATGGATTTTCCCAGCAATTCTGAAAACGTAAGTCTTTCGTCCCTCATCAAGGACAATAGTTGTCTGTAATGAAAAAAATTATAAGTAAAGTATTTCAATGAAAATATTTATAAATGACAAAAGATTGGATCAAAAAATTTACTTGAATGTCATTCCATATTATATCTTTGGCATCCTTCAACGCCTTATCTCTCCAGTCGTCAATTGTAATTGGAATATTTTGTCGAACAACAGCCCCAATGTAACTTATAAACATTGAGCTGTTGCGGTCAATTGGCTGACCACTCTCATTCCAGCCAACCGAATAAATTCATATAGTAAGTACATGCTATTAAAAAAAGCTAAAAAAATACACAGCAAACAACGCAGCAAACAGAGTATAGTATAGTATAACCTCAAACTTGATGCCATTGCTCCTTGCTTTAATCACATTTTGCATTATAGTTGCACCGCGTTTGACTTCATTTTCATAAGCCTTAGAGGTGCCAACTTCTTCATTTTGACATTCAATTTCTTTGTTTGTATCCATTTAACTACAACAAGTTCAACATGCAGTTTAGTATAACATCAACAAGCTCAACATGCATGATGCATTATTCTAAACAAGCTCAACATGTATTAGTATATATATTTTAAACAAGCTCAACATGCATTTTAATCATTACAAAAAATTAATAACATCAATACTTGAATAATGTTTCGAAGAAAGATGAAATGCAAAGAAAAGAGCGAATGCAGAAAATTCACAGCAATAAGGTTCACAGAAAAACGGTTTGAAGAAATACGTAATGAGGGTTACGTATTTCAATGAAAATATAAGGTTCGAAATGATCTTGGATGGAAATAAGGTTCGAAATGAAGGAGATGATCGTGGAAATACAGTTCGTAATGGACGGGATTACAGATTTTGCAATGAAGAGAAGAACGATGAAGGTTGAGATGATAGTGTAGTTTACGTAATGAAGAGGAAACTGAAGAGGTTACTGTTATATATATTACCCTTTTACAGCGCTTTTTTATAACCCTTTTACAGCGCTTTTTCAATGAGCGCTCTAAAAGGCCTAAGCCTTTTACAGCACTTGTTAAAAATGCGCTCTAAAAGGCGTTCTTATTTAATTTTTTTAAAAGGCTCTTTTACAGGGCTTTTCCAAATAATCGCTGTAAAAGACCTCATTGATTTAGAATGTTATATAATGTTTTTTTTTAAAGCCTTTTACAGCGCTTGTTCAAATAAGCGTTGTAAAAGGTCTCTTTATTTTACTTTTAAAATAGTCTTTTATAGCGCTTATTTGAAGAAGCGCTGTAATAGAGCTCCTTGTTTTATTATGTTATATGAATGTTTTTTTTACAGTCTTTTACAGCGCTTTGTTAAAAGAGCGCTGTAAAAGGCCTTATTGTTTTTTTATGTTATTTTTGTGTTTTGTTATGTTATTTTTTAAACTCTTCCTCTTCACCAAACTCTTTTTATGCATCTTATTCACAAACATCAAAGCTTACTCCTCAACACCCTTTTTATCTCTTTACATTCCCTTTCATTTTGAAATCGAAACTTGTTCTTCAGGTTCAACACCCTTTTTATCTCTTTACATTCCTTCTTAAATCGAAACTTGGTCTTTAGGTTGATTGCCATGTTGCGAAAAATGGATTTGAGTCTGATGTTTTTGTTAACAATGTGTTTTTGTTAAAGAGCCTGTTAACAATGTGTTTTTGCCAAAAATGCGTACAAGGTGTTTGAAGAAAATCCTATTAGATAATGTCCTATTAGTTGTTTGATGAATGTTATTTTTAAAGCCTTTTACAGTGCTTGTTAAAAAAGCGGTGTAAACGGCGTCCTTATTTAATTCTTTTTAAAAAAAGTGCTTATAAAATGTATCTTTATTTTATTTTTAAAAGGGCCTTTTACAGCGCTTTTCCAAATAAGCGCTGTAAAAGGTCTCTTTATTTAATTTTTCAAAGGGCCTTTTACAGCGCTTTATAAAAAAAGCGCTGTAAAAGGCTTTAAAAACAATATTCATCAGACACCTAACATGACTTTCTCTAACAAGATTTTCTTCAAACACCTTGTACGCATCATGGGAATCCCCAAAAGTGTACCAAAGTCACATCTTCTAGTACGCATCATGGAGAAGGTTGCATTTCAAATCAACTATTGAGGAAATATTGTAGTAGGAAGGTGAAAATTAACCAAACCATTATTTTCTGTTACTTGTAATGAACTTAGTAACTTGGTTAATTGAAATTACTCAAGACTAACAAAAAGACTATGCCATAATTTTCACCTCTTTAGTTTATGAAGAAGATAATTTCCATTAAATACAATTATAGACAAGTCTTACAATAATTTTGTGTGCAAACATCACAAGAACATAATAAACCATTCACTCTCTATGCTGTTAGAAATATGTTAGTTTTTGATATTATTGACAAACATACATCTTGAAATAAATCTGACATTGTGAACTGAGAAAAAAATTTCAGGAACTTCAACTCAATCCTACAAACTTGAGACAATTGCTTGGAACTCAAGAAATCAACAAAAGCTTGCAGATTCATAAGCAAATCGATTAGTAAAATCGATTCTGTTACAGGGTTGAATGATTTTATCCAGTCTGGGATTAATCAATCGATGGGCAAAGTCGATTTGCACATTCTATGAAAAATCAAACAGGCTATCAATTGATCAGGCAAATCGATTGGTAGACTTATTAGAAAATAAAATGTGCAAGTCAAAGAGCTAGTTTTCCACAAATCGATTAGGTAGATCAATTGGTTAAATCACCAGGACTGACCTGATTGCTTACATTGATTAGACAAATCGATTGGTACACTTACTGAAATTAAAATGGGCAAGTCAGTAGCATGCCTTGCAAGCTAATCGATTTGGAAAATCGATTAATCCAATCACTGTGTCCCTGGAACCAGTGTAATCGATTGACTAAAGCGATTGGTGCAAAAAGTTTTAGAAACAGAGATGACTGAATTGGTTGAATCGATCAAGTACATCGATTGTTTTGATCTTGTTGTTGGAACAAAACACGCCAAGTCGATTATGAATATCGATTCAATTAAGTACATTCATCCAAGTCTGAAGAACTCAGTTAAAATAATCGATTCATTAAGTCGATTAGTGTAAGCAGTTTCAAGATTCAAGAAAAACAAGATTCGCGAAATCGATTGGTTACATCGATTAGTGTGCTTTTATAACTTTAATGAATTGATTTGCCAAATTGATTCATACGTTGTTTTTCCAGAAACTATATAAACTGCTTTCACACACTTCTTCTCATAATAGCAATAACAATAAGAACATAATACATTCAGAACTTTCACAACTAATGATAACAATCATTTTACCACTAACTCTTTCTCAACTGACATTACTTTGAACATCTTTTTCAACCATGAACAATCAACGTCTGTGATCAATGAGGATTGAAAAAGACTGAATTGAGAAAGACTGCTTTGAGAAGTTTGAAGATCAAGAACTTTGTATAATTGATCTGTTTCATTTCTGTAAACATTTTTTTGTAACCAAATTACTTTGAGAAAATCCAGTTTTTACTGGTTGTGTTCTTCGAGGTTGAGGGTTGTCAACAAGAAGACGCTTGACTGAATTCTTGGTTAAGTTTATGGGACTTAAACTTGGGAATTCAGGGAGGGAAAGATAGAACAGGGAGAATAGTTTAATATTGGTGCGAGGCGCTGTGTAAAAATCTGTAAACTGATTCTAAGAAGTTCTATTGGACAGGTTAAGATCTAGTTGGATCTTGGGACTGGATGTAGGTCGTCAAGGGACGACTGAACCAGTATAAAAATCTGCGTACACTCTTCTTTCCCTTATCTCGTTTAAATTTATGCAATTATTACATTTATGATATTGATTGAATGCATGATAAAGAATCTATGTTAAGTGAAGTTGTTTGATAAATTGTCTTAACATAATTGCATGAAAATCAACATCTTGACTATTAATTGTTTTCTGATGCATTACTCCATATATATCTTGATCCATACAGTTTGACATTCATTAGAACTGTTTATTAGGGACCTTATTCATTCTTGTGTTTAGTAAATTTCAAATTTATTAAATTGATGCGCATATTGTTAGAATAGACATTATTCTGCATAAATCTTCCGCAAATCAGAGGTCTTATCCCCCAACATATGCCATTCCAAATCAACGTATTGTTCTGATACTTGAATATAAACATTTGGCTTAGCCTTCTCAACATCCTTCCACATATCAAACACTTCCTTATCACAAATCACAAGCCTTAAAGACTTCAATGAAATAGCAGACTTTGGTACACTTTTAATCATGGAGCATTCCCTCATACAAGATCATTACCACGTCTTCTAGTAGAGCTGGTCCTAAGTAGTATTTGTTTTCTTTATTATTAGTTGATGTGAATCTGCATATATTGACATGAGTTATAAGTTATGATATACACTACGAGTTTTGTAAAAGCAGGTTTCAAAGAATCTCTTTCCTGAATAAAACCAGAATAGAACAATAATTCAGATTACAACAACAATTCAGATTACAACAATAATTCAGATTACATACATGGCTTATATAAAACAATTAAACATGTACATTAAGATGCCCTGCTTCTTTTCCTAGTGGGATTCACATTTGTTTGTCCATTTACAATACGAAACGATGGATTAATCCAAATTCCCTCATCATGATCATCTCTAAGATATAAATAGTCATTAGTTGAATCAATTTCATGTGGTTGTTGTGATGTTGCAAATAAAAGATCATTACCAAAATTTTCATCATTATTGTTATCATCACTTATTTTATTGGTCGATAGGACAACAAACCATTTATCATCAGAAGGATCATTGTCATAAAACACTTGTTGAGCTTGCGACACTAAAATAAAAGGCTTGTCTTTGTATCCCACCCTATTAAAATCCACAAGCAAGAATCCTGACTCATCAATCCGAACGCCATTATTATTATCGACCCACTTGCAATGAAATATGGGAACACGAAACATTGTGTAGTCTAACTCCCATATGCACTCGATAACCCCAAAATATGATAGATTTGCATATATTGGGTTTTTGTCTTTTGCACTAGAGACATGCATCGCTTCAGCTACGAGAGTGACTCCACTATTTTGCATAGTGGTTTGATCATCTTGTTCTTTGGTATAAAATGTGTAGCCGTTAATAACATAACCAATGTAAGAAAAGACATGTAAGCTCGGACCATTTGCTAGTCACCTCAATCTCTGTGAAATTGATTCGGGGTCTATATAAAATTTTGACGTTATGTGACTTTTTAACCATGTTATAAAACTTCGATTGTGCTCTCGAGTTATCCAATTTTGATTCCTATTCATGTTCAAACGAGATAACTGATCCATGTGTATTGTAACATACGGTTGAACCTCATCATCATTTTGCAGAACATACAATTGTGTCTGCTCCCATTCTGTCCTTGATATAGTCAACAATCTCCTTCCAATTATCCCTTCTCCTGATATTCTTCCCGAATGACGAGACATGGGAAGCCCTATGGATTCAACATTGGACAGATATTCAGTACAAAATTCAGCAGCCTCTTCAACAATGTATCATTCAGCAATACAACCTTCTGGTCGACTTCTACTTTTTACGTACCCTTTTAATATTTTCATATATCGTTCTATCGGATACATCAATCTCATATAAGCTGGCCCACAAAGTTGTGTCTCCTTAACCAGATGAACAGTAAGGTGAATCATTATATCAAAAAACGATGGTGGGAAATACATTTCAAGCTCACACAAAGTAACAACAATTTCCCTCTGCAATGTCGGTAATTTTTGTTGGTCGATCACTTTACTACAATTTTCCCTAAAGAAGAAACATAATCTAGTCAAGGCTAGTCGAACTTTTTCAGGTAAAATGGAACGTATACCTATTGGTAGCTAATGCTCTATTAGAATATGACAATCATGGGTCTTCAAACCTTTTAACTTGAGGTCATTCATACAAACCAAATTTTTAATGTTCGAAGAGTATCCTTCTGGAACTTTAACTTCGTGTAGAAATTTACATAAAACAATTTTTTCCTTTCTAGATAGAGTATGAGCCGCTGGAGGTAGATATGTGCGATTTCCTTTCTTTACTGGAGTCAATTCATTTCTTATTCCCATATCGACCAAGTCCAATCTTGCGTTGATACCATCTTTAGACTTTCCTGGAACATTGAGTAACGTACCAATAACACTATCAAATACATTTTTTTCAATATGCATCACATCGAGGAAATGTCTTATATACAATGACTTCCAATATGGCAATTCAAAGAAAATTGATTTTTTCTTCCACCCAGTTTTGACCAGCTCTCCCGCAAAAGGTTTGCCAAATTTATTGGTCAAACCTTGTACTTTTTCAAGTATTTGATATCCAGTCGGTGCTAAAGGAGCTTTACCTTCCTATGATTTTCCATTAAATGCATTTCTCCACCCACGATACTGATGACTATAAGGTAAAAATCTAGGATGTCCAAGAAACACATTCTTCTTACAATGTTTCAACCGCATCCAATTTGTACTCTCTTCATATATAGGACATGCACACTGACCTTTAATGCTATATCCTGATAAATTACCATATGCTGGAAAATCATTAATTGTGCCGAACAACATAGCACTCAAATAGAAACATTCTTTCTTATACCCGTCATAAACTTCCACACCTGTCTCCCACATACGTTTTAAATATTCGATTAGAGGAGTCAAGTATACGTTGATATCATTCCCCGGTTGTTTGGGTCCAGAAATTAACAGAGACAACATCATAAACTTACGCTTCATAGATAACCATGGAGGTAGGTTATATATTACCAAAATCACAAGCCACGTGCTGTGTGAGATGCTTTGAAGACCATGTGGATTCATTCCATCAGTAGAAAGTGCAAGTCTTAGATTTCTTGACTCTATCCCGAATTCAGGATACTCGTGATCAATTTTTGCCCATTGTGGGGAATCTACAAGGTGTCAAAATATTCCATCTCTAATTCTTTCATCTGCATGCCATGTCAAGTGTTTTGAATCTTCTTCACTGTGATACATGCGCCTAAATCTTGGTATTATAGGAAAATACCACATGACTTTTGCTGGAGTAGATTTTTTCTTCTTATATCGAGAGACATTGCATTTCGGACACGCCTTAAGTAGTTCATATTCATTTCGAAATAAAATGCAATCGTTTGGACACGCATGAATCCTTTCGTAACTCATGCCAATAGAACACAAAATCCGTTTAGCCTCGTAGGTTCGACTGGGAAGTTCATTATCATCTAGCAACATATCTTTTATGAGTGTTAATAATTATGTAAAGCTTTTATCAGACCATCCATTACTCGCTTTTAAGTTGTACAACTTTAATATCATCGACAGTCTTGTGAATTTAGTACAACCATTTTAAACAGACTTTCAAACATTTTAGAACAATCTCGTAGATCTTCTTCAACTGCTTTTGCGATCTCATCAACTCGGTCCGACTCATATGTATCTGTATCGAAGTCAGTTGAAGCATATGTCGAACTATTCTCAAAATTAATGTTTCCTCTTTTTTTGTCACCATGTCTTATCCAACATGTGTAGCTTTGATCAATTCCATTACATACTAGATGTCCTTCTAATTCATCTTCTCTAACACGTTTTCCAAAACAACATTTTAAACAAGGACAAACTACTCTATTTTGATCTTTTGTATTCTTCACTGCAAACTCAACAAACTCCTTCACTCCAATTTCATACTCTTTTGACAATCGATTGGCTAACATCCATTTCCTATCCATATTATACGACTCATATAAATGCAGTTACAAAACTAATAAGCTTTCAAAACATATCATGTGGTATGAGTTTTTGACAATTTCAAGACATAACATATCATGTGGTATATATATATATATATATATATATATATATATATATATATATATATAATTTTTAGTTTTCAATTAAAGATTTTTTGACAAAAACAAATTAAAAAATACCTGAGACAACGTAGATGGCCGCACAGTACGTAGAGGATATTAGGGTTCAATTATTTGAAAGATGTAGAGGATATGAGGGTTTCCAACGTATATAATTATTTGAAAGATGTATTTTACAGCGCTTTTGAAAAAAAGCATTGTAAAATAATACGCGAAAGCGCTTCATTTTACAGCGCTTTTTTGACAAGCGCTGTAAAAGCCTTATAACGTTATGCGCAAACGTTATATGACCTACAACAGCGCTTCTTTTACAGCGCTTGTCATCAAAAGCGCTGTAAAAGGCTCCGTTATTTTTAAAATATATTTACAACAACGCTTGTGTTTAGCAAGCGCTGTAAAAGGGGCGCTGTTAAATGTCATTTTTGGCGTAGTGATTGAGGTAAGAAAAGTGTTTAAATTTTGACAACTACGAGATTGTTTGATAATTTCTTTAATAATAAACATAACCAGAATATCACCGGCGCTTAGAGATTAATATTCATATATTTTGAGTTTTTTAGGTTTTAATACCATATTTACTTTTAATTTTATTTTGATTTTTTTGCAATTTTACGATAAAAGTTGATAGAGAACAAGATGAAGCATTTGAGGAAGAGTTTAACTTCTTTTGTTGAAAGAAGAAAGGACGTGTAGCTTGAATCCCTTAGTTGAAACCCATTAAAAAAAACTAATAGTTTGTGCAATAAAAAATACATCATGAAAAATATTAAAAAGGGACTGAACAAAAGACCCCATTAAAAAACCACTTACTAGACATTTTGAGTGGATATATAGTTTGATATCTCTTTTTTGTAACAACTCATGATTTAATTGTTGGAATAATAAATTTCTCGTTTTGGGTTTTCTTTAATTTACACAGTCGACGTAATGTTTTTACTTTTTTGAATTCGTCTTTTAAGTTATTTAGTTTAATCTATTAGTTCTACTTTATCTTGATCATTTTCCACTCTAAATCAATTTTTCCAAGTTGAGATTCATAATTCATATTTTTAGATTTTTTTAGGCTTTAATTTCATATTTGCTTTTGTTTATAATGGAATTTTTTGGACTTTTTTAAATTTTATGATGAAGGATGATGGTGAGGAAGATGAAGAATTTGATGAAGAGTTTAACTTGTTTTGTTGGAAGAAGGAAGAACATGTAGCTTGAAAACCTGGTTGAAACCCTTTACACAAAAACTATTAGTTTGTGAAAGAAAAAAAATACATCTCGAAAAATATTGAAAAGGGATTGAACAAAAGACTCCATTAAAATACCAATTACTAGTATTGTAGATATATAGTGCGGGTTCTATTTTTTGTAACTACTCATTATTTAATTCTTGATGGAATGATAAATTTTTGGTTGTGTTTTCTCTAATTACGCTTTGTGTTTTATCTAATTCACATTCAATTTTTTTTTCTTTTTATTAGAATTACAAATTTTGTATTTTATATAGGATTTTTAAAGATGGTGTAGAAAATCAGGAAGATAGTGGAGAGGAAAATATTGAAGAGATAAAATATGAAGATTTGAGATAAGCGAAAACATAGTTAAATTTAAAAGGTCATAGGTGTATTTTTGTCAAAACATAAAAGATCAAAACGAGAATAATTTATTATTGGCTTAATTGAAGTTTTAGTCTATATATTTTAGCTGAATCACGAAAATAATCCTTCTATTTTGTGTCTCCCCAGTTTTAGTCATACAAAAAGAATTTTAGTTTAAAACTTTATGAAGTGTCACTTTTTTGTATTTATTTAAGTCACACCATACTTCAAGATCGTTGTACAACAATTGTATTTGGAATCTATGATCATAAATGATGTGATGTGGCTTAAATAAATGACATTTAATCACGTTTTGGATCAAAATTCTGTTGTGTGGGACCAAAAGTGAGGAGAAATAAAACAAATGACCTACTTTCGTGATTCAACAGAAATAGGATGAGCAAAATTACAATTAAGTCTTTATTATTATAATTGACACAAATATATTATTATGCACATGTCAACATTGCGAGATCAAGACATTGTTTTGGCGAAATCTCTAAAAATGGACATTTATGCAAACAAATTAAAACATAAAAATTAACGTTGCAAAACGATGTATCACTTAAATTACTAAATTAAAAAAATTAAATGACTTAACCGAAGAACTAGAATAAAAAAAAGTATCTTAGCATTCTTTATACCATATTAATATGATCTTTAATACGCCAGGTTGTTAAGAACATCATAAATAAACAAATACACAGTTATATCTAAGATAAGTTCACCGTTTGTCATCTATTAATAGTTTAATTATCAATAACTTCCGAAAATAGTAAAGTAATAAACAAATAATTATTTTTACTAATTTTTGTTTTCACTATTTTAATTTAATAAATATAAATAAATTATTGAATTTTGAAAATTGCTGAATGTTTTGAAGTTATTATTATATATGTTTAAACAAAGATACTATTGGTAACTACTCAATACTATAGGATTTTTTAATTAAAAACAAATTGTGATTTTTTTATTAATTTCTGATATACTCAATTTTTACGGTTTATTTTATATCACGTCATTTTTTTTACAATTTTGTATGAAACCATCTATACAATATATTAACATTATAAAGCTACTATCATGGCAATTTTATTATTTACATAACAATCACTACAAGAAATCCCTTCATTTGTGGCTAAGTTTACAAATATTTTGTGGCCGAAAAAAACCCTCACAAATTAGTGACCGAAAAAGCCCTCATAAATACATAAATTAAAATTGATCTTTATTTGTGGGTGAAAATACCCTCACAAAAGCTTAAAAATTTAAGTGGATTTTGTGACTACCTAAGCCCTCACAAAATCACCACGTTGTGATTTTGTTGAGGGCTTAGGCAGCCACAAGATCCACCTAAATTTTTAGGATTTTTGTGAGGGCTTTTGCAGCCACAAAATCAACCATTTGTGAGGGTATAGGCCGTCACAAAGGCAAACCATTTGTGGCTGCCACAAACGCCTGATTCGTTACCTTTTGTGGCTGCAAAGGCCACCACAAAATCCGAGAGTGACGTTGCCATTTGTGGCCGCCCATGCCACCACAATGTATCAACCATATTTTATAAATACCACTCCACTCCTCGTATCATTTTTCACTTAAACCTTCTCTCTAAACCTTCTTTTTAAATTTTCTCTCCACATTCTCTCTACAAAAAATATTCCTCCAAGCTTGCTTGAATTTTGGTAAGTTTATATTATATTATATATTTAGTTTTTTATTTTTATTTTTGATTTGAAGTTATTTATGTAATTCATATTATTGAATTTTTATTTTGACAGTGGTGATATTGTGCTAATTACATTTCGAAGAGTTCTAAGCTTTATGAAAGCTTCAAGTCAGATACTACCCGACATCAAGTTAGTATTTGATACATTTTAAATTTAGATTCGTAAATATATATGTAATATTAAAATTATATTTATATTATTTTTAAAATATAGATTAGTAAAATATGTGTTATTATAGATTTATTTATAAAAAAAATAGAAATTATGTTGTTTACATAATATATGATAAATACAAGTTTGAAACACATGTCAAACTTATTGATTTTAATATAACTATTTTTTAAAAAAACATTATTAAAATTGATGATATTAATATTTCTTTTGTTAGTTATTTACAAGAGTTGTAGTTGATTTAGTACAAAAAATTTATATACTTTAATAGTCTCTATTTTTGTTTATATATAAGGAGTTAATTATTTTATAAAAAATTTCATTAAACATCATTTAAAATTTTATTTTGGTTTATATAATTATAGTCTTGATAATAATTTATTATATTGTTTGCTAATACTCCCCTAATTGACATATAAAGTACGTCAAAATTTATATATAATACTTTTGAAAAATAAAGCAATTAATATATATATATATATATGGATATAGATCATAGTTGGATGTACGATAGGAATTTTCCTGGAAGGAAGGGTCTTAAACAACGTTTTGCTAACAAGGTTGAAGACTTTCTCAATTTTGCGAGAGTGCAGAAAATTGTCGAAGATGAAAGGGGAATGAGATGTCCATGTTGTTTATGTCGATGTACAAAGAAAGCATCAAATCTGGAAGTTTTGCATAAAACAGAAAAAATAAAAACGAAGAATGTTTAGTCAAGAACATTCTTGGTTTGAAATATGAAATTTTTCTACAATCTAACACATGATAGCCAACATCTTTTCAATGGTCATATTAGCTGTCATGAACCTCCTTGAAGCCTATAAAGGGAACTCCGAGCTCAACAGAAAATCAGAACTTCAAGTGCTAAGAAATTCATCGCTTACTTACATTCATACACTCGAAAGTCTCTCATTCATCCAAAGAATCGATTATATTCATATTTGAACCTATTGTTATTATTTTAGTGAATCTTTTGTAAAGAATCTAACCTCAAACAAGTGTTGAGATTACTTAGATTCTGCCAAACACTTTATGGATATATCGTTGTGTGATATCTCTTCTCTTATCTCTATCTACGCTCAGTCTTTTTGATTATCAAGTTAAATAGATAGGTTAAATTATTGATTTTAACTAACTAAGAACATTCTGTGTTTTCTGTTTTCAGAACCAAAATTAATCTTGAGTTATTTTGTTAAATTTTAAACAGAAAATTTTAAATAGGTAAATTTATAATTAAAATTCCCCTTCTTCGTAAATTGACATTGTTACTTCACTTATAATCCTGGAAGAGACACACAAACTAAGCTTATTAACATACCAAAGCAATGGGTGAAGTGGTTAGGCTGGGCCGAATTTTAGTTCAAGTCCAATTAGAACAACTCAATCAAACAGATTCTGGCCTTTATCTGACTATAAAGTTTATTGGATAGACAAAACAAACTGAATGAGATTTTCTCTCATCCTTATTCTATTCAAATACAAATATATCGCATATAGTATGCAATATATTCACATACACACCATATCTAAGTTTAGGTTTAAATATGTTTTTCGTTCTTGCAAATATGTTCCGTTTTGATTTTAGTCTTTAATTTTTTTGTTTAATTTATATCCTTATAAATTCTAAAATAAAATTAAAATGTCTTTTATGAATCTTTTTTAGTAAAAAATTGTGACATGACTAATTTTGGATGAAGTGGTACATGGTGACTGTGTAATTTTTAATGACTAGACAATATTTAATATTTAAAATTAAAATTCATTTTGTTAACTAATTTAATAATTTAATTAAAAACTTAACTATAATTAATTAATTAAGAAACCAATTAAATAATATTAACTCAATAATTTTCATACTCAACCCAAATTTTTTTATTAAAACTCAACAACTTTTGATCTTTAACCCTAATTTACAAAAGTATAAATAAATAATTAAACTACAAGGACTAAATCAAAATGAAGCATATTTCTTCAATTCTAACAATCCCTTGGGATTATTAATTTTGTGCCCTAAGCTCTCAACATATCCTTAAGAGTATTCTCATCACAAACAAGACTCAAAGACAACTACCCTTTGATTTCAATTTAGGAAAGCGGTTGTTGACTAAATTATTATTATTTCTTTATCAGTTTATGACTAAGCAGTTACGCAACTCTACCAGTTTTCAAAACACTATCATGCCCAATAGATATATGAAGTTTGAATAAAATAATATCAACATTACAACAATGAGTTGGCAAAAGTATTACCTTATGGAGTTTATTCTCCAACCGAAAAAGTAATACCTGATTTTTATGGAAATATATTAGACTTTCCATTTCAATCAACATACAAGAAGCAGAAACAAAATCAACAGTTACTATGTTAGATGGAAAAAAAAACCCTTGTTAGTTTCAATTTGAAGGTTGCTGGATAATTAAGAAAGAAATAGAGATTTAAGATTGAAAATTCAAACTTTTTATATGAAACTTTAATAGAGATGCAAACATACAACCATCATAATCAAATCTATGAGAACAAGATAATGAAAAATGTATACTCCAAGTGTACACCACTTTTAATAATTGCAATTGCTCCAATGGCCAGGTTACTATTACTATTAGGACCTAAAGGCGTAAGGAGAATTGAATTGCACAAGAAAGTAAGGTCTAGCTCTATTATGTCAAACAATATCATTTTCTAATAAATAGATGTTGGAAAAAAGTATGTTATAGTGTGAATTTAATAATATGTGGATGTCCCACATTGGAAAGAAATTTTTTTTGTAAATTTAATTGGAAAGAAACTTGTTAAGTCCCACATTGGAAAGAAATAATTTTGAAATCCCACATTGGAAAACTCTAGTATTTTGAGTAGTTTCAAATCTATACATACTAAAGTCCCACATTGCTTAGAAAAGAAATGTGAGTGTACTTCCATCACTATATAAAGAGCATCAAACTATTGTGAAAAGTACACCAAAGTTGGATGCTTTTCCCAACTTTCTCTTTTCTCCCTCTTATATTCTGCTCGCCAAATTTCGAGCCACTTCTCCCCTTTCTTTCTATCCCTTTCGGTTTAGAGCGGTAATTATACCGTAGTCCCTTCGGTTTTTAGAGCGGCTATTATGCCGTAGTCCCTTCGGTTTTTAGAGCGGCTATTATGTCGTATAGTCCTTTCGGTTTAGAGCGGGAATTATACCGTAGTCCCTTTCGGTTTAGAGCGGTAATTATACCGTAGTCCCTTTCGGTTTAGAGCGGTAATTATACCGTAGTCCCTTTCGATTTAGAGCGGTAATTATACCGTAGTCCCTTTTAGTTTAGAGCGGTTATTATGCCGCAGTCCCTTCGGTTTTTAGAGCGGTCGTTGTGCCGCAGTCCCTTCGGTTTTTAGAGCGGTCGTTGTGCCGCAGTCCCTTCGGTTTTTAGAGCGGTCGTTGTGCCGTAGTTATGAGTGGTCATAGTACCATATTGCGAATGACTTTAACCGTCATATTAAGAGTGGCTTTAAGCGCCATATTGAGGGTGTAATTCTAGAACGGTTTTCTGCAGTGCAGTAGAAATCCGATACAGTGATCTGGGTTGTTTTATCCTGGGGACTTCGTGGTTGATAGTCTGCCTTGCACAATTTGGGCAGTGCCGCGAAACGTCTTAAAGAGAGCGACCTAGTCCGCGACTCAACCCAGTAATATCTTCGGTGACATAAATTGTGATTTTTAAATGGTTTTTGAAACTCAAATTCCCACAAGTTTAAGACGTTTTATTCTGCCATGTCAACCGAAGATATTACTGAATTTGATTATGTTGCCTCTTCAATAAACTGTTTAAGTTTTGAAGCAAAAAGGATAAGAAAGCTGGAGAATTAACCCATCGGAAAATAATGATAAGAATTATATTCTTAATGGAGTTGCTGATGATCTGTATAACTACTACAGTTCCAGCAATACTGGTAGAGATATTTGAGATGCTCTGAATGAGTATGTAGTGAGCTACTACCCAAAGTATCAGATGGCTGACGACAGATCCGTGGAGGCACACTTCTGTAAAATTCAGATGATAACTTTTGGGATCATCTATTAAGGTACGTTACTCGTGACATATTTAAATTAAGTGTTGAAATTGAATATGTCTCTTTATGTTTGATTGTTGTAATCAATAAAATGTATCTTTTTGCATACATGTTGTGTGATTTTAATTTTTGACATGCTATATTATGTGATGTGAACCCATTTGATTTCAAAATTAAGTAACTTCGATTTAATTCCAAAGTTATTGCTAAATGATTTTGAAAAATATGAATTTTGTAGTCAAACTAAAATAATAAAGAGTTCACATAAATTTGTAGTCAGAGAATATGAGTCTTTAAATTTATTACACTTTGATATATGTGAACATTATCGGAAAGTTAACATAAAATGAAAAACAAAAATGAAAAGTTTGACATGTTAAGAATCTCTATAACTAAAATTGAAAATCAATTTAGTAGAAAGATTAAAAGGTTACATGTATGATTCTAGTTTGTTTAAATAAGTTTTATAAATTGTCTAGAATTATATGTGGAACAACTGCACCATAATTGCTTGATGTGAATGGTAAAGTTGAAAAGAAAGAAAATATAACTCTTATTGAACTAGTTGTTGCTAGTATGCTTAATTATATTGTTGCATCTTATTAGTGTGCAGAAAATATATTGTTTATTTATTTTGAATAGAGTTCTTAAATCTAAAAATAAAAACATCTCCTTATGAGATAATGAAGAAAAGACAATCGAACTTGTCTTATTTTCAAACATGGGGTGGCCTGACTTATATCAGAATCCCCGATCCCGAGCGAATTAAACTCGCTAGTAGAACCTATGAGTGAGAATTCATTAGGTATGCGGTAAAGAACAAGGCGTATGGGTTTTATGATCTGAATGCAAAAGTGATCTTAGAGTCAAATGATGTTGACTTCTATTAAAATAAATTCCCTGTAAAATGGAGAAATAGTGGGGGCAGCGAACCAAGTTACGTTCCTGTTACAAGAAACACTGAAAGCAGCAAACAAGGTGAAACAGAAACTCAAAGAAGTAAGAGAGTCAAAGTTGCTAAAGATTATGAACCAGAATATATGGTCTATAATTTAGAAGAGAATCCTACAAATCTTAAAGAAGTTTTGTCATCATTGGATGCAGATCTATGACAAGAAGCTATAAACGATGAAATGGATTCTCTAGAGTCTAACAAGACCTTACATTTAGTAGACTTGTCTCCTGGTTACAAACTAATAGGTTGTAAATGGATTTTGAAAAAGAAACTAAAACCCGATGGATCTATTGATAAGTACAAGGCACGCCTTGTAGCCAAGGGTTTTAGATAAAGAGAAAATATAGATTTCTTTGACACTTTTTTACCAGTCACTAGACTAACATCCATTAGGGTGCTTATATCACTTGCGGGTATTCATAACCTGGTGATACACCAAATGGATGTTAAAACAATTTTTTTAAATGGTGACCTAGAAGAAGAAATTTATAAGGAACAACCTAAAGGTTTTGTAATTCATGGACAAGAAGACAAGGTCTGTAAGTTAGATAAATCTCTATATGGTCTTAAACAAGTTCCTAAGAAATGACATGAAAAGTTTGATAACTTGATTAAATTGAATGAGTTTAAAGTGAATGAAAGTGACAAATGGATTTACTACAAATTTGAAAATGGCATTTGCACTATCATATGTCTCTATGTAGACGATAAACTCATATTTGATTCAAACTTTTATGCTATAACATTTTGAAATCATTGTTGTGTAACAACTTTGATATGAAAGACCTCGGAGAAACAAATGTAATCCTGGGAATCAAGATTACTAGGTCAGAAAAGGGAATTTCTTTGGATCAATATCACTATGTTGAAAATATCCTAAAGAAATATAATTACTTTGATTGTAAACCTGCTTGCACACTATACGATCCAAGTGTGAAA
>JBBPBT010000229.1:35057-79864 GCA_037974875.1 Cicer bijugum
ATAACATATAGTGCTATATTTTATAACATAATAATACTCATTTGTATTAAGTAGAAGATGAAATCATTTTGCAATGTTCCTATTATTATTAACAAGACTAATGAATTTAAGTAATAGCTAGATCACAAAACATTTAGTTTGAGAAAGAAGTAGAGAGTCTAAGGCTATTAAAATAAAATGATCATGCAATGAATAAGTATGAAAATTCATAAAAAGGGTAATACAATCTATCAACTTAAATAGAAGATTTCTAAATAATATAAAAAGACAATACCAACAAAAGCATGTAAGTAGATATAGAGATTTCATATTTGAAAACAACAAAATACACAACAAAATAACACCATTAAAACCAAGTATTTAAGGAATATATTTAATATAACACATAGTAAGAATTTAAGTAATTAGTAAAATCCAATAATTAAAAAACTAAACAATTAACACAAGCAACCACAAAATATAATCCACATACACGAAGCATCCAACTCCAAAGTCTGAGAATTATTTTTATGATACCACAATGTAGCATCCCAGATTTTGATGTAAGACATTACTTAAATATTTGTTATCTTTTAAAGACGACTATAATTTTTTTTTCTTTCGAGTAGTTGTAATAACCCTCTCACTAGCTTAGAAATATTTTTAAGATTTAAGTTCATATTAGAATTGTATTAATTGTCAATGTTGTATTCTTAATAATATTAATCTCGGATCAAAGATAAAATAAGAAAGTAGTAGCATTAACAAGTCCAAGTGGCAAAGAGGGAACATGTCACTTTTATTTCTCTTTTTATCTGATTTTTTTGACTTATCGATATTAACCCATCCTTCACTAATTCATTCTAGATAAACATTTCCATAAAACAAATCTAAAATACACCAACACCATTACTATTTATCATCTCTCCCATCCATCAATTTTCTTCTTCTTTTCAAAAACCTTCAAAGAGAAAAGTTCCCTGAAGTCTTCTACACATGTTCCTTACTCCTCTAAAGATCCAAAAGTCAACGAAAGTAATACTAAAGAAAGATATAGAGCCGAAATAGAGGATCTCTAAATTCGAACCAGAGTATATGAGGCAAAATAGCTAAGAGTTGAGAAAGCAAGAAAATCCCACAATCAGCATGAATTAAAGGAATCCCTTGGAAAATAGCAAGTTCTTTTCCTATAACTATTTTCACATTTAGATTGGGGTTTTCTAAGTTCAATTTCAATTTCTTCTAGAAATGATTTTCTAGGTTTGATATTGGGTTTTATTAAAATCTAAGAGTGACAGAAAATAAATCAGTGTTTTAACATGCAGGGAATGTTCAAGAATATGAATTTAATTGCTCTTAAAGTCACCATTTTTGCATTTGTTGTATGATAAGTTTTATTATGTTAATGATGAAAGGGATGCGGGTTAAATGGAATATGATAATTATAGTGTTAATTTTTGCCTTAAACCCCTGTAAATGTTTTTGTTCTGCCTTGATTTGATTTTGCCTCTGACTTTCTTTATTCTAGCTGCATCTGATTTTCTTTTATTTTGATTGCGTATGATTATCTTAATTACGGGTACCTCTAATTTTTTGATTTTGGTTGCTCTAATATTTATTTCTCACGCTTCCTCTAACTCTCCATTTGATCATGTTTCCTCTAACTCTACCTCTGATCGTGCTTCCACATAGTCTGCCTCTAATCATGTGTCCTCTAGCTCTACCACTGATCATGCTTCCTTAGAGTCTACCTCCGATCTTGCTTCCTTAGAGTCTACCTCCGATCTTGCTTGCTCTGATTGTGCCTCTAATCATGTTTCCTTAGAGTCTGCCTTATCATGCTTCCTCCAAGTGTACCTCTGATCATGCTTCCTCAAAGTCTACCTCTTATCATGCTTCCACAAAGTCTGACTTTGAACATGCTTCTTCTGAGTTTGCTTCTGGTCAGAGTTAGTTCACGCTGCCTCTAGTCAGAACCAGCTTCTAGTCATGCTGCCTTTGATCCAAGTTCCTCTAATCATGTTGTGTCTGGTTAGAATATTCCTCTACTTCCACTGATCCAAGAATACCTCTAATTGTGTTTCCTCTTATTATAATGCTTCTGATTTGAATTTGTTCCTCATGGTACTTCTTTTAATTGAAAAGTGCTTCTAAAGTGACTAGAATTCTTGTAGTGTATATTTGGAGCTGTAATATGTTTTAAATATTTGTACATCATATGAGGTTTGTAAACTATGTATTTTGTATAGTCACAAGTCATTTAACTAATTGTACTTAATAGTTTTTTATATGATTGCTTCCAAAAAATAAAAATGCAACAATTCACTTTTTAAATTATTGTCATATTCTAAATTCATGGTGATGGTTACTACAGTAGTTCATGATAGAATAAATAAAAGTTGCGTTAGAAAATAACTTGATATCAATTTTGTAAAATAACGCAACACAATTTACTAGATATTAATTTTTTTTTCAAAGTTAATTTGTGAATTGCAAGAAAAATATTCATTTACACACTAAAATAAAATAATTTCTATTTATGAGAAATTTAAGGAAAACAAGGTTGAGAAAAATTGGCGACAATTCAATTATTTCCTTGCATAAGAAACCTCATATGCGCAAAATATAAATATAAATCCTTTCGTAGTAAAAGATAAAAATAAATTAATTTTTGAATGATTCACAAAAATGTATCTAAATTCATAAAATGTACCTAAATAATTCAAGTAGCAACTCACCTAGAACACATAATTAGATTACAATAAAAATAACTAAAAGTAACCACTAAAGCGTCAATATAGAAGTCATTAAATCCAATGGGAAAATTAAATCAATCACTAAGACATCTGCAAAGATGTATATGATCTACCAATGATGCTCAAGGTACATGTAACAATTCACTTAGGTAACTAAAAATAAAAAATGATCAAAACTCGAATCAACATACAATTAGGCAACCACCAAGATAAAAGGATCATAACACAAATTACCAGCCACTTAGACAACCACAAAGAGAACAATGTTCCAAACTCAAATTGCTAACGATTTAGGCAACCATAAAGATAAAGTATTCGAGATTAAATTTTAATCATATATGACATCAAATTTATATTCTCATGGATGGTCAAAATCAAGAATCAGTAATTTCGCTATCCCAAATGCAGAACACACATGCAAATATAGAACACAAATTCTCATGGATGCTTGAAATAAAGAATCAGTAATTTCGGTATCCCTTTCTAGCATGCCTAAGAAAAACAATTTGATTTCTATTTAAGATTTGGCTAGCCTCTGACCAAGTCAAGTTTTTTCAATTTTGAGATTAACTTCAAATTGGAATGTCCTAATCTTCTGTGCCAAATTAGCAGTTTTTCGTTTGCAGACATAGGTATTTTACTTCTGGAATTTTTAAATCAAACAAGTTTATTATTTAAATATTTTGTTTGTAACAGTAAATAGTATGGATCCATTATTTTGACTTATTGTCTTACATGATTTTCGATTGAAGACAACTTTATAACCACTCTCGCTTAATTGACTTATGCTTTTAGTAGGTTATGCATTAGTTCTTTCACAAGAAAAAACCTTTTTAAGATAAGGAAGGGAACCATTACCTATTGTATCGTGTCTAATGTTTGAACCCTTCTGCTTACCTCCAAAACATATGAATCCTTCTTTCTTAAGGGTCAGGTCTTGGAACATAGACTTTTCTCCTGTCATGTGTTGTGAGTATCCAATGTCCAAGTACCATGATTGATGTTTTAATTTTGTTGTTAACGATATCTGCAAGAAAAATTATTTTATTCTTAGGTACGCAAAATTGGTTGGGTCTTAGTTTGTTAGTTCTAAAAGGTGTCTTGTCTTCCCATGTTTTTTGCATATGACAAATTCTTTTATTATAGTATTTCTTTAAGCAATATACACCAGCAGTATCAGATAGGTTAACCTTAAGACTTTCCTCTAGCTCCTCAAAACCAATATCACGTTTATTATTTCTGCTAACACCATATATCCTAGAGGCTTGTTTGAATCTATCAATGTCTCTAGTAATAAATTCTTGAAATGCTTTTACATACTTAAAAAAATTAGGCTTTTTCAAACTCTATTCTCCGAAGTTTTTGGAACATTTTCTTTCAAAGTTAAATTTTCTCTTTTTAGGTTTTCAAACTCATTTTTAAGAGAACAATATTTATTTGTTAAGATGTCATGATCTGTTCTAAGAGATTTGAGTTTTGAAGAAACATTATGATGCTTGTTGAGAAACTCATTTAACATATCTATTAGTTCATTACTAGATAGATTAGATAATACATCAATTTCTTCATCAAAAAATTCATCATTATAAATAGAGTCAAAGGGTGTATTTCCTATCATAGCCATGTTTCTATGCTTTTTATCTTCATCAAATGATTCATAAGAGTCGTCCCAAGTAGCCATAAGACCTTTTTTCTTTTCCTTAAAGTATTATCTTCGGGATTTTCTTCTTTGGGATTTTCTTCTTTGGGATTTTCACTTCATTCTCTATCATTTTGGGATCATTTGAATTTTCTATTGGGGAAATATTTCTTTCTATTGTTCTACATGCACATGATTTTTCTTGAGATAAAGGAAAACTCTTCATCATCCGAGTCTTCACTCTGATCATTTGATTATTTTTCCTCTTACTCTTCAGTAGCTTATAGGGCCTTGGGCTTTGTCTTCTTTCTTTGGGATTTGAAAGTCAGTGAATTTGACTTTTTCTTGGACTTACCTTCAACAATTTCAATCTCATGGGATCTAAGTGAGCTCATCATCTCTTCCAAAGCTAGTTAGTTTATATCATTAGCCTTTTGAATTGTTGTTACCTTTGGTCTCTACTTGCTAGGAAGAGTTTTGAGGATCTTCTTGACGTGGTTAAAGGTAGTGTAACTCTTTTGGAGAACCTTCAATCCAAAAACCAAATTTTGGAATCTAGAAAACATGTATTAATGTCTTCATCTTCTTCCTTCTAGAAGAGTTCATATTTCCTAACAAGTGTATTTGCTTTAGGTTCTTGTACTTTCTTATTTCTTTCTTAGGTTATAATAACAAATCAAAGAAACGCTTAGTTGTTTTTTTGTTGCTACATATTTTGAACTCTTTGAAGGTGTTAACATTCATCATGAAAGTTTTGGTTTTATAATGAATCTTGTATTATTTATTTTTATCAAAGTTGAGATCCTTTCTAAATATTTTAACACCGAAAATGTGTTTTTCAGCCTCATAGCCATCTTCGATTATGTCTTAGAGTTCAGGATCAAGAGAGATGTAGAATCTTTTGAGCTTGTCTTTCCAATACTCAAATACTTATACATCAAACAAAGGAGGCATGTTAACATTTCCACTTGTAACTTCGTCACCAAAGTTAGTCATAATAACACAGATCTTTACTCAAACAGGAGTAAGTGCTCAACTTTTGTGATCGTGCTTTGACGCCAATTATACAATGAGAAATTACACAAGCAAATGGGGTTTGAATTATGATAAAAACAACGAGTTTAAGGGTTTATCGTGGTTCACCATCAACATAGTAGCCATGTCCAATCTCTTTATGTTGAAGGATTTAATCCACTAATTCACCAATTGGCTTCCACTTCCACTAAACACCTACTAATAATAATTACAGTGTTAAAATATTTTTAACCTTTTACCTTAGTACAATCAAGTTGATGAGGAATGTAGTCACTTTTGGGCTAGGTTACAAAAAAACGAGTTTAAGGGTTTTCTAAATAACTCTTAGAAGAAGGTGTTTATAATGTTGTACTCTTAGAAAATATTTTTCAACACTTAAGCAAGATAAAAGATTAAGAGAAAGAGTGCAGAGACGGTTGTATTGTGTTTATTGTGGTCCGTTGTTGGTTGTTCTTTTCAATAAGGGTTGCATGTCCTTTTATAGAAATTTTAGTATTTCTGGTCATTGTTTCATTTCAAATCTTATATGATTGATTCTCCATTAAACCTTGCCAAAGATATCCTTGAAATTGTTTATGTGAATCTTGATGGGAAGACATAAATAGCAAAGGATATTATGATCAAAGTATGTTACACAAAACTTCACACAAATAAGGTTTCAAGGTGTTTAGCATAGGATGGGCAAAATGTTTGTTTTCTTTAGAGCATTGACATTTCAGAGCCTTGACTATTAACAGAGTCAAACAATCAAATATTTGATTCGATTAGCATATGCAAACAATCATTTGCTTGTCAAGGTTATCAGAGATAGACAGTTCTAATGCTTGATTTGATCATGAGAGCTTTACTAATCATTACATTGCTTATATTAGATAAAGTCACCAAAAGAGCGTTTTAGAGTGCATTTACCTATCTTAGAATGCGGAGAATAGTGTGGAGTCTAAGTATTCATATAAATAATCTAATTTGGAAATTGCATACTAAAACAAAACATTAAATTATTCTCATAATATAATTTTGTTATCATCAAAATAAATAAGAGTCATAGTTTTTCAAACCAATTTGGTTCTAACATAGGAAAATACCAATTATGGTGTTATTATTGTTAAAGTGATAGATTAACTTTAATCAATATTTAAAATATAAATGATTAAATCTACTATTAAAGTCTAATTCATAATAATACACTTAATTATTAAATAAATGAATATTTGATATGAGCAATAATTACAAATAGCTCGTGATGTGATGGGTTGGATTGAGTTGTTCTTTAGGTTATATTTTGACTATCCCATTACACTACGCAAAAAATGACATTTTATAGCGCACATTTTATAACGCTTATTAAATACAAGTACTGTTGTAAATATATTTTAAAAATAACGAAGGATATAACAACGCTTTTTTGACAAGCGTTATGGAAAAAGCGCTGTTGTAGGATCATAGAGAAGGATAAGTTGTTCCTTACATCATATAATTCAGGGTATATAATTATATATTATTTATTTATATCTTTTTTAATTTATGAGATCTTAATTTTTTAGTTGTGTAAACAAAATTGCCTACCAAATTTTTGTTGTTGTAGGGCATATTGGGTGCTATTTGCAATCAATGCGACCTCTGAAGTTGTATACTATTCAGATCCCTTGCACGACAACTACAACAATCATTTCAATATAAATACTATGTTTGACACATAAGTAATATTCATTTATTTCTTACATATATATATATATATATATAAATAATGTGTTTGTTAATGCTATAATAATCACATTTATTTATTCGATAGTGCTTTACAAGTTTTTCGAGCTCAAAGAGGTGCTATATTGTCGAAGCAAAAGTCAAATAACATCACATGGATTCCAATAAAGGTTTGAAATATATGCCTTTAAAATTTCATTTACAATCAATGCACAAATAGTTATTGATTTATATGTTTTATTTTATATTGTCCTCGTTAAACTAACAACATCGACTGTAGGTACTATATATTGCGATTTATAAAGGAGATGTTGATATAAATCAAACTACAATCCCAGAAACGGTACGGTATTTTCATTATTTGATTTTCATAGATAAACTATGTATATATTTGATTCTAACTTTTATATGTTCAATTTTTATATTGCAAAGTACTTTGACAATTCCAGTCCAACATACTCTAAAAGAGATCTAATTGAATTAAAGGAAGACTGGTGTTAATATGTGATTGAAATGAAAATTATTTGATTTGCTAGGAAATGGCATGCTACAATGAATAGTTATGTGAATATATGGCAGTTCTGTTATGTGTAATTCTGATAGTTATATGTTTATGAATATGGCACATTTGAAAAGTTGTGAATATGTAATTATATGAATATGTATATAGTTCTTTGTTGTTGTCAATGTGTGAATATGTATATGAATATGTTGTGAACTGATTGTGTAAAGATATAAAGTTAAGTTATATAGTTATGTTGTTGAGTACTGATTGTGAAATGATTGTGTGAACTGATTGTAAACTGATTCTGGATAAAAATAATTTTGGAAAAAAAATTAAAAGACAGCACTTTCTAAAAAAATG
This sequence comes from Cicer bijugum, assembly GCA_037974875.1. NCBI lineage: Eukaryota > Viridiplantae > Streptophyta > Magnoliopsida > Fabales > Fabaceae > Cicer > Cicer bijugum. The sequence continues at coordinate 43,036 of JBBPBT010000229.1, forward strand.
CCATAAAAAACCAAAAAACGGTTTTTAAAAATTCCATTTACAACGTTTTTTAATAAAACTAAAATAAGAATACACCTTTTACATCGCTTTTTCAAAAAGGCGCTGTAAAAGGTACATAATAATGCATATATTGAATGCACCTTTTACAGTGATTCTTTGAAAAAGCGTTGTAAAAGGTGCATAATAATGCATCTATTGAATGCACCTTTTACAGCGCTATTTTGAACAAGCGCTTAACAGGTGCATAACAAGCGTGCAATATATCTACCTATTTTATAGCGCTTTTTATTTTAAAAAGCGTTGTTATATCTTTTTACAACGCTAAATACTACAACACTTATTTTTTTGAAAAAACATTGTAAATGACTTAAAAAATGCTATAAAATCCTATTTTTTTGCGTAGTGTTAGGTTAGTTTAACCTAGCAGCCATGTGCATCCGTAAGAATAGAGTACACATTTCACAACCTTCAACAATTAATGAATTACACTACTACAATAGGAACATGGATTATAATCAAATGCCATATATTGTATCTATGATTTTGGTTATGGTGTGAAATATCCTTCTGATATGTTTTTGACTACCAAAAAACGTTAGAAGAGAGGATGTCAAATACTAATTCATCAAGCTCTTAATTATCGAACAAACAATGTGAAAGACATCAGTACATTTGATTTTTTTTCTTTTTGTGAAGTTATATTATGTTCTCACTTGAAAGCCTTCAAAACTGTTGGAAAGAGTAAACTTCCATGTAATTATTTTTCTAATATAGTTGTTGTTTGCCACCAACATGAACTGTTAAATGTTGAGAATTTCAATTTCACAAGCACAAAACAATACAGATAGATAACAATTAACAACGAAAATTGAAATGTAAAATGTATGTTTTGGTACTTTTGAAGAGAGAATAATTGGATTCTCCAACTGTAACTATAACATCACTTAAAATTGTACAAGTCACAAATTGATTATAAAATTGATTATAAAATTGAGAGAAAATCCTAAAAAATGCATGTCACAAATTGATTATAAAATTGTACACTAGTAAACAATTATGGGTTTGAACATCGAAGAAAAGAGGAGAGTGGTGCTGTTTAGAAATTAGAAACCAAGTAGATTAACTTCACTGTCACTACGCCAAAAATAGCCTTTTACAGCGCTTTTTTTAAGCCTTCTACAGCGCTTTTTCAAAAAAAAAAAACGTTGTGGATTCGAGCGCTGTAAAAGATACAACAACGTTTTTAAAAAAGCGCTCTAAAAGGCACCTTTTATAACACGCACTTATTATGCACCATTTACAGCGCTTGTTACAAAAAAGCGCTGTAAAAGGCGTACCCATATTTCATATATTTGGGGTACCTTTTACAGCGGTTTTTTGTAACAAGCGCTGTAAAAGGCATACCCATATTTCATATATTTGGGGTACCTTTTACAACGCTTTTTTGTAACAAGCGCTGTAAAAGGCATACCCATATTTCATATAGTTGGGGTACCTTTTACAGCGCTTTTTTGTAACAAGCACTATAAAAGTCATACCCATATTTCATATATTTGGGGTACCACAAACACATCTATTTGATGCACAAGATTGGTTAAAACCCCTATTTTGACTAGAATAACCCTAGGGAGGATGGAAATAACCTAAATGTTCATCCAACGACACAAATGAACTTATTGGATGAACAAGATTGTTTGAAACTCTAATTTGACAAGAATAAGCCTTGGGAGGACAAAAATGACCTAAATGCTCTTCCTATGACACAAACAAACCTATTGGATGCACATCATTGGTTAAAAAGCCTAATTGGACCAGAATAATCCTAGGGAGGACCAAAAAAACCTAAATATTAATCCAAAGACAAAAATGAACTTATTGGATGCACAAGATTGCTTAAAAACCCTAATTGGACAAGAATAAGACTATGGAGGATGAAAATGACCTAAATGTTCCTCCAACGACACAAACACACCTTTTGGATTCACAAGAACGACTAAAAACCCTATTTGCCATAGAATAAGACTAAGGAGGACGAAAATTACCTAAATATTAATCCAATGACACAAACACACCTATTAGATGCACAAGATTGGATAAAAACCCTAATTGGACAAGAATATGCCTTGGGAGGAATTTACGCACAAGATTGCTTATAAACCCTAATTAAACAAGAATAAGACCAAGGATGACAGAAATGATCTAAATGTTCATCCAATGACACAAACACACCTCTTGGATTCATAAGATTGGTTAAAAACCCTAATTGGACAAGAATAAGCCTAGGGAGGATGAAAATGACCTAAATGTGCATCCAATGGCACAAACACACCTATTGGATGAACAAGATCGTTTAAAAACCCTAATTGGAAAAGTATAATCCTAGGGAGGACGAAAGTGACCTAAATTTTGATCCAATAGCACAAACACACCTATTGGAACAATAAGTCTAGGGAGGACGAAAACGACGTAAATGTTAATCCAATGACACAAATGAACTTATTGGATGCACATAATTGCTTAAAAACCCTAATTGGACTAGAATAAGTCTACGGAGGACGAAAATGACCTAAATGTTAATCCAACGACACAAATGAACTTATTGGATGCACAGGATTGCTTAAAAACCCGAATTGGACTATATTAAGTGTATGGAGGACAAAAATGACCTAAATGTTAATCCAATGACACAAATGAGCTTAATGGATGCACAAGATTGCTTCAAAACCTTTATTTAACTAGAATACAACTATGGAGGAAGACAATGAACCAAATGTTCATACAATGACACAAACACACCTATTGGATACCCAAGATTGGTTAAAAACCCTAATTGCCCAAGAATAAGTCTATGGAGGACGAAAATGACCTAAATGTTAATCCAATGACAGAAATGAACTTATTGGATGCACAAGAATGGTTAAAAACCGTAATCGGACAAGATCAAGCATAGGGAGGACGAAAATGACCTAAATGCACATCCAATAACACAAACTCCCTAATTTGATACATAAGATTGGTTAAATACCCAAAATTGGACAAGAATAAACCTAGGGAGCATAAAAATGACTTAAATGTCTATCCAAAGACAACAATGAACTTATTGGATGCACATGATTGTTTAGAAACCTTAAGTGGACCAGAATAAGACTATGGAGAACGAAAATAACCTAAATGTTCATCCAACGACACAAACACACTTATTGGATGCAAAAGAGCGATTAAAAATCCTAATCGACAAAGAATAAGTCTATGGAGGATTAAAATGACCTAAATGTTAATCCAATGACACAAATGAACTTCTTTGATGCCCAACATTGGTTGAAAACTCTAATTGGACAAGAATAAGCCTAGAGAGGATAAAAAGACCTAACTGTTTATCGAATGACACAAACACACCTATTGGATGCACAAGATTGGTTAAAAACCCTAATTCAACTAGAATGTTCTAGGGAGGATGAAAATGACAATAATGTTCATCCAATGAAAGAAATGTACTTATTGAATGCACCATATTCCTTAAAAACACTAATTGGACAAGAATAAGACTGGGGACGACGAAACTGACCTAAGTGCACATCCAATGACACAAACACACAAAATGGATAAATAAGAATGGTTAAAAACCCTAATTGGTTGTGAATAAGCCTTGGGATGACGAAAATAATCTAAATACTCATCCAATGACACAAACACACCTATTGGATGCACAAACATTAGTTAAAAACCCTTATTGGACAAGAATAAGCATAGGGAGGACGAAAATGACCTAAATGTTAATCCAAAGACTTAAATGAATTTATTGGATGCACAAGATTGCTTAAAAACCCTAATTGGAACAGAATATGACAATGGAAGCCGAAAATGACCTAAAAATTCATCCAATGATACAAACACACCAATTGGATACACAAGAACGGTTAAAAACCCTAATTGCCAAAGAATAAGGCTTGGGAGGACGAAAATGACCTAAATGTTAATCCAATGACAGAAACACACCTGTTGCATGCATAAGATTGGTTAAAAATCCTAATTTGTCGAGAATAAGCCTAGAAAGGACGAAAATGAGTTAAATGCTCGTCCAATGACCTAAATGTTCATCCAATAACACAAACACACCTATTGGATGCACAACATTGGTTAAAATCCCTAATAGGACACGAATAAGACTAAGGACGATGAAAATGACCTAAATGTTCATCCAATGACACAAACATACCTCTTGGATGAACTTGATCCGTTAAAAACACTAATTGGAAAAAAATAATCATAGGGAGGAAGAAAATGACCTAAATGTTAAGCCAATGGCACAAACACACCTATTGGAACCACAAGATTGGTTAAAAATCCTAATTGCCCAACAATAAGACTAGGGAGGACGAAAATGACCTAAATATTAGTCCAATGACACAAATGAACTTATTGGATGCACAAGATTGCTTAAAAACCCGAATTGGACTATATTAAGTGTGTGGAGGACGAAAATTACTTAAATATTAATCCAATGATACAAATAAACTTATTAGATGCACAAGATTGCTTAGGCTTATTGGATGCACAAGATTGCTTAAAAACCCTAATTAGAAAAGAATAAGACCAAGGACGACGAAAATGACCTAAATGTTCATCCAATGACACAAACACACCTCTTGGATTCATAAGATTGGTCAAAAACCCTAATTGGACAAGAATAAGCTTAGGGATGACGAAAGTGACCTAAATGTTCATCCAATGACACAAACACACTTGTTCGATGAACAAGGTCGTTTAAAAACCCTAATTGTAAAAGTATAATGCTAGGGAGGACGAAAATGACCTAAATTTTAATCCAATGGCACAAAAACACCTATTGGAAGCAAAAGATTGGTTAAATTCCTAATTGCCTAAGAATAAGTCTAGGGAGGACGAAAATGACCTAAATTTTAACCCAATGGCACAATTACCCCTATTGGAAGAACAAGATTGGTTAAATTCCTAATTGCCTAACAATATGTCTTGGGAGGACAAAAATGACCTAAATGTTAATACAATGACACAAATGAACTTATTGGATGCACAAGATTGCTTAAAAACCCTAATTGGACTAGAATAAGTCTATGGAGGACGAAAGTGACCTAAATGTTCCAATAACAAAAATGAACTTATTGGATGCACCAGATTCCTTAAAAACCCAAATTAGGCAAGAGTAAGACTAGGGATGACGAAAATGACCTAAACGTTCACCTAATGACTCAAACACACCTGTTGGATGAACAAGAATGGTTAATAATCCTAATTGCCAAAGAATATGTCTAGGGAGGACGAAAATCACATAAATGTTAATCTAATGACACAAATGAACTTATTGGATGCACAAGATTGGTTAAAAATGCTAATTTGACAAGAATAAACCTAGGGTGGACAAAAATGACTTAAATGCATATCCAATGTCACAAACACACCTATTGGATGCATAAGATTGGTTAAAAACCCTAATTTGTCGAGAATAAGCCTTAGGAGGACGAAAATGACCTAAATGCTCATCAAATGACGCAAACACACCTATTGGATGCACAACATTGGTTGAAAACCTTAATTGGACAAAAATAAGCCTAGGGAGGACGAAAATAACCTAAATGTTATTCCAAAAACACAAATGAACTTATTGGATGCACAAGATTGCTTAAAAACCATAATTGTACAAGAATAAGACTATGCAGGACCAAAAGGACCTAAATGTTCAACCAATAACACAAACACACCATTTGGAGGCACAAGAATGGTTAAAAACCGTAATTGCCAAAGACTAAGTCTAGGGAGGACGAAAATTACCTAAATGTTAATCCAATTGCACAAACACACCTATTGGATGCACAACATCGAATAAAAACCCTAATTGGACAAGAATAAGCCATGGGAAGACGAAAATGATCAAAATGTTAATCCAACGACACAAAGGAATTTATTGGAAGCACAAGATTGCTTAAAAACCAAAATTAGAAAAGAAAAAGACTAAGGATGACGAAAATGACCTAAATGTTCATCCAATGACACAAACATACCTCTTGGATTCTTAAGATTAGTTAAAAACCCTAATTGGACAAGAATAAGCCTAGGGAGGATGAAAGTGAGCTAAATGTTCATCCAATGACACAAACACACCTATTCGATGAACAAGGTCGTTTAAAAACCCTAATTGTAAAAGTATAATGCTAAGGAGAACGAAAATGACCTAAATTTTAATCCAATGGAACAAACACACCTATTGGAAGCAAAGATTGGTTAAATTCCTAATTGCCTAAGAATAAGTCTAGGGTGGACGAAAATGACCTAAATTTTAACCCAATGGCACAAAAACCCCTATTGGAAGAACAAGATTGGTTAAATTCCTAATTGCTTAACAATAAGTCTTGGGAGGATGAAAATGACCTAAATGTTAATCCAATGACACAAATGAACGTATTGGATGCACAAGATTGCCTAAAAACCCTAATTGGACAAGAATAAGTCTATGGAGGATGAAAATGATCTAAATGTTAATACAATGACACAAATGAACTTATTGGAAGCACAAGATTGCTTAAAAACCCTAATTGGAATAGAATAAGTCTATGCAGGACGAAAATGAGCTAAATGTTAATCCAATGACACAAATGAACTTATTGGTTGAACCAGATTCCTTAAAACCCCAAATTGGACAAGAATAAGACAAGGGATGATGAAAATGACCTAAATGTTGACCTAATGACTCAAACACACCAATTGGATGAACAAGAATGGTTAATAATCCTAATTGCCGAAGAATAAGTCTAGGGAGGACAAAAGTGACCTAAATGAACTTATTGGATGCACAAGATTGGTTAAAAATGCTAATTTGACAAGAATAAGCCTAGGGAGGACAAAAGTGACCTAAATGCTTATCAAATGACACAAACACACCTATTGGATGCACAAAATTGGTTTAAAACCTTAATTGGACAAAAATAAGCCTAGGGAGGACGAAAATAACCTAAATGTTATTCCAAAAACACAAATGAACTTATTGGATGCACCAGATTGCTTAAAAACCCTAATTGAACAAGAATAAGACTATGCAGGACGAAAAGGACCTAAATGTTCAACCAATAACACAAACACACCATTTGGATGCACAAGAATGGTTAAAAACCCATATTGCCAAAGACTACGTCTAGGGAGGACGAAAATTACCTAAATCTAAATCCAATTGCACAAACACACCTATTGGATGCACATCATCGGATAAAAACCCTAATTGGACAAGAATAAGCATTGGGAGGACGAAAATGACCTAAATGTTAATCCAACGACACAAAGGAATTTATTGGACGCACAAGATTGCTTAAAAACCAAAATTAGAAAAGAATAAGACTAAGGACGACGAAAATGACCTAAATGTTCATCCAATGACACAAACATACCTCTTCGATTCATAAGATTGATTAAAAATCCTAATTGGACAAGAATAAGCCAAGGGAGGACGAAAGTGACCTAAATGTTCATCCAATGACACAAACGCACCTATTGGATGCACAAGCTTGGTTAAAAACCCTAATTGATTGAGAATAAGCCTTGGGAGGACGAAAATGACCTAAATGCTCATCTAATTTCACAAACACACCTATTGGATACACAAAATTGGTTAAAAACCATATTTCGTCGAGAATAAGCATTGGGAGGATAAAAATGACCTAAATGCTCATCAAATGACACAAACACACCTATTGGATGCACAACATTGGTTAATCCAATGACACAAATGAACTTATAGGATGCACCAGATTCCTTAAAAACCCTAAATGGACAAGAATAAGACTAGGGATGATGAAAATGACCTAAATGTTCACCTAATGACTCAAACACACCTATTGGATGAACAAGAATGGTTAATAATCCTAATTGCCAAAGACTAAGTCTAGGGATGACGAAAATGACATAAATGTTAATCTAATTACACAAATGAACTTATTGGATGCACAAGATTGGTTAAAAATGCTAATTTGACAAGAATAAGCCTAGGGAGGACGAAAACGACTTAAATGCACATCCAATGACACAAACACGCCTATTGGATGCATAAGATTGGTTAAAAACTGTAATTGGTCGTGAATAAGCTTTAGGAAGACAAAAATGACGTAAATGCTCATCAAGTGACACCAACACACCTATTGGATGCACAACATTGGTTAAAAACCTCAATTGGACAAAAATAAGCCTAGGGAGGACGAAAATAACCTAAATGTTATTCCAAAATCACAAATGAACTTATTGGATGCACCAGATTGCTTAAAAACCCTAATTGAACAAGAATAAGACTATGCAGGACGAAAAGGACCTAAATGTTCAACCAATAACACAAACACACCTTTTGGATGCACAAGAATGGTTAAAAACCCTAATTGCCAAAGACTAAGTCTAGGGAGGACGAAAATTACCTAAATCTTAATCAAATTGCACAAACACACCTATTGGATGCACAACATTGGATAAAAACCGTAATTGGACAAGAATAAGCCTTGGGAGGACGAAAATGACCTAAATGTTAATCCAACGACACAAATGAATTTATTGGACACACAAGATTGCTTAAAAACCAAAATTAGTAAAGAATAAGACTAAGGACGACGAAAATGACCTAAATGTTCATCCAATGACACAAACATACCTCTTCGATTCATAAGATTGGTTAAAAATCCTAATTGGACAAGAATAAGCCTAGGGAGGACGAAAGTGACCTAAATGTTCATCCAATGAAACAAACGCACCTATTGGATGCACAAGCTTCGTTAAAAACCCTAATTGATCGACAATAAGCCTTGGGAGGACGAAAATGACCTAAATGCTCCTCTAATGACACAAACACACCTATTGGATACACAAAATTGGTTAAAAACCATATTTGGTCGACAATAAGCATTGGGAGGATAAAAATGACCTAAATGGTCATCCAATGACACAAACACACGTATTGGATGCACAACATTGGTTAAAAACCCTAATTGGACAAGAATAAGCCCGAGAAGGACGAAAGTAACCTAAAGGTTATTCCAAAGACACAATTGAACATATTGGATGCACAAGATTGCTTAAATCCCTAATTGGACAAGAATAAGACTATGCAGGATGAAAATGACCAAAATGTTCATCCAATGACACGAACACACCTATTCGATGAACAAGATCGTTTATAAACCCTAATTGTAAAAGTATAATCCTAGGGAGGACGAAAATGACTTAAATTTTAATCCAATGGCACAAACACACCTATTGGAAGCAAAAGATTGGTTAAATTCCTAATTGCCTAAGAATGAGTCTAGGGAGGACGAAAATGACCTAAATTTTAACCCAATGGCAGAAACAACCCTATTGGCAGAACAAGATTGGGTAAATTCCTAATTGCCTAACAATATGTCTTGGGAGGACGAAAATGACCTAAATGTTAATCCATGGAAACAAATGAACGTATTGGATGCACAAGATTGCATAAAAACCCTAATTGGACTAGAATAAGTCTAAGAAGGACGAAGATGACCTAAATGTTAATCCAATTATTCAAATAAACTTATTGGATGCACAAGATTGTTTAAAAACCCTAATTGGAATAGAATAAGTCTATGGAGGACGAAAATGACCTAAATGTTAATCCAATGACACAAATGAACTTATTGGATGCACCAGATTCCTTAAATACTCGAATTGGACAAGAATAAGACTAGGGATGACGAACATGACATAAATGTTCACCTAATGACTCAAACACACCTATTGGATGAACAAGAATGGTTAATAATCCTAATTGCCGAAGAATAAGTCTAGGGAGGACGAAAATCACATAAATGTTAATCTAATTACACAAATGAACTTATTGGTTGCACAAGATTGGTTAAAAATGCTAATTGGACAAGAATAAGCCTAGGGAGGACAAAAACGACTTAAATGAACATCCAATGACACAAACACGCCTATTCGATGCATAAGATTGGTTAAAAACTGTAATTGGTCGAGAATAAGCCTTAGGAGGACAAAAATGACCTAAATGCTCATCAAATGACACCAACACACCTATAGGATGCACAACATTGGTTAAAAACCTCAGTTGGACAAAAATAAGCCTAGGGAGGACGAAAATAACCTAAATGTTATTCCAAAATCACAAATGAACTTATTGGATGCACCAGATTGCTTAAAAACCCTAATTGAACAAGAATAAGACTATGCAGGACGAAAAGGACCTAAATGTTCAACCAATATCACAAACACACCTTTTGGATGCACAAGAATGGTTAAAAACCCTAATTGCCAAAGACAAAGTCTAGGGAGGACGAAAATTACCTAAATCTTAATCAAATTGCACAAACACACCTATTGGATGCACAACATCGGATAAAAACCCTAATTGGACAAGAATAAGCCTTGGGAGGACGAAAATGACCTAAATGTTAATCCAACGACACAAAGGAATTTATTGGACACACAAGATTGCTTAAAAACCAAAATTAGAAAAGAAAAAGACTAAGGACGACGAAAATGACCTAAATGTTCATCCAATGACAGAAACATACCTCTTCGATTCATAAGATTGGTTAAAAATCCTAATTGGACAATAATAAGCATAGGGACGACGAAAGTGACCTAAATGTTCATCCAATGACCAAAACGCACCTATTGGATGCACAAGCTTCGTTAAAAACCCTAATTGATCGAGAATAAGCCTTGGGAGGACGAAAATGACCTAAATGCTCATCTAATGACACAAACACATCTATTGGATACACAAAATTGGTTAAAAACCATATTTGGTCGAGAATAAGCATTGGGAGGATAAAAATGACCTAAATGGTCATCCAATGACACAAACACACCTATTGGATGCACAACATCGGATAAAAACCCTAATTGGACAAGAATAAGCCTTGGGAGGACGAAAATGACCTAAATGTTAATCCAACGACACAAAGGAATTTATTGGACACACAAGATTGCTTAAAAACCAAAATTAGTAAAGAATAAGACTAAGGACGACGAAAATGACCTAAATGTTCATCCAATGACACAAACATACCTCTTCGATTCATAAGATTGGTTAAAAATCCTAATTGGACAAGAATAAGCCTAGGGAGGACGAAAGTGACCTAAATGTTCATCCAATGAAACAAACGCACCTATTGGATGCACAAGCTTCGTTAAAAACCCTAATTGATCGACAATAAGCCTTGGGAGGACGAAAATGACCTAAATGCTCCTCTAATGACACAAACACACCTATTGGATACACAAAATTGGTTAAAAACCATATTTGGTCGACAATAAGCATTGGGAGGATAAAAATGACCTAAATGGTCATCCAATGACACAAACACACGTATTGGATGCACAACATTGGTTAAAAACCCTAATTGGACAAGAATAAGCTCGAGAAGGACGAAAGTAACCTAAAGGTTATTCCAAAGACACAATTGAACTTATTGGATGCACAAGATTGCTTAAATCCCTAATTGGACAAGAATAAGACTATGCAGGATGAAAATGACCAAAATGTTCATCCAATGACACGAACACACCTATTCGATGAACAAGATCGTTTATAAACCCTAATTGTAAAAGTATAATCCTAGGGAGGACGAAAATGACTTAAATTTTAATCCAATGGCACAAACACACCTATTGGACGCAAAAGATTGGTTAAATTCCTAATTGCCTAAGAATGAGTCTAGGGAGGACGAAAATGACCTAAATTTTAACCCAATGGCAGAAACAACCCTATTGGCAGAACAAGATTGGGTAAATTCCTAATTGCCTAACAATATGTCTTGGGAGGACGAAAATGACCTAAATGTTAATCCATGGAAACAAATGAACGTATTGGATGCACAAGATTGCATAAAAACCCTAATTGGACTAGAATAAGTCTAAGAAGGACGAAGATGACCTAAATGTTAATCCAATGACACAAATAAACTTATTGGATGAACAAGATTGTTTAAAAACCCTAATTGGAATAGAATAAGTCTATGGAGGACGAAAATGACCTAAATGTTAATCCAATGACACAAATGAACTTATTGGATGCACCAGATTCCTTAAATACCCGAATTGGACAAGAATAAGACTAGGGATGACGAAAATGACATAAATGTTCACCTAATGACTCAAACACACCTATTGGATGAACAAGAATGGTTAATAATCCTAATTGCCGAAGAATAAGTCTAGGGAGGACGAAAATCACATAAATGTTAATCTAATTACACAAATGAACTTATTGGTTGCACAAGATTGGTTAAAAATGCTAATTGGACAAGAATAAGCCTAGGGAGGACAAACACGACTTAAATGCACATCCAATGACACAAACACGCCTATTCGATGCATAAGATTGGTTAAAAACTGTAATTGGTCGAGAATAAGCCTTAGGAGGACAAAAATGACCGAAATGCTCATCAAATGACACCAACACACCTATAGGATGCACAACATTGGTTAAAAACCTCAGTTGGACAAAAATAAGCCTAGGGAGGACGAAAATAACCTAAATGTTATTCCAAAATCACAAATGAACTTATTGGATGCACCAGATTGCTTAAAAACCCTAATTGAACAAGAATAAGACTATGCAGGACAAAAAGGACCTAAATGTTCAACCAATATCACAAACACACCTTTTGGATGCACAAGAATGGTTAAAAACCCTAATTGCCAAAGACAAAGTCTAGGGAGGACGAAAATTACCTAAATCTTAATCAAATTGCACAAACACACCTATTGGATGCACAACATCGGATAAAAACCCTAATTGGACAAGAATAAGCCTTGGGAGGACGAAAATGACCTAAATGTTAATCCAACGACACAAAGGAATTTATTGGACACACAAGATTGCTTAAAAACCAAAATTAGAAAAGAAAAAGACTAAGGACGACGAAAATGACCTAAATGTTCATCCAATGACAGAAACATACCTCTTCGATTCATAAGATTGGTTAAAAATCCTAATTGGACAATAATAAGCATAGGGAGGACGAAAGTGACCTAAATGTTCATCCAATGACCAAAACGCACCTATTGGATGCACAAGCTTCGTTAAAAACCCTAATTGATCGAGAATAAGCCTTGGGAGGACGAAAATGACCTAAATGCTCATCTAATGACACAAACACACCTATTGGATACACAAAATTGGTTAAAAACCATATTTGGTCGAGAATAAGCATTGGGAGGATAAAAATGACCTAAATGGTCATCCAATGACACAAACACACCTATTGGATGCACAACATCGGATAAAAACCCTAATTGGAAAAGAATAAGCCTTGGGAGGACGAAAATGACCTAAATGTTAATCCAACGACACAAAGGAATTTATTGGACACACAAGATTGCTTAAAAACCAAAATTAGTAAAGAATAAGACTAAGGACGACGAAAATGACCTAAATGTTCATCCAATGACACAAACATACCTCTTCGATTCATAAGATTGGTTAAAAATCCTAATTGGACAAGAATAAGCCTAGGGAGGACGAAAGTGACCTAAATGTTCATCCAATGAAACAAACGCACCTATTGGATGCACAAGCTTCGTTAAAAACCCTAATTGATCGACAATAAGCCTTGGGAGGACGAAAATGACCTAAATGCTCCTCTAATGACACAAACACACCTATTGGATACACAAAATTGGTTTAAAACCATATTTGGTCGACAATAAGCATTGGGAGGATAAAAATGACCTAAATGGTCATCCAATGACACAAACACACGTATTGGATGCACAACATTGGTTAAAAACCCTAATTGGACAAGAATAAGCTCGAGAAGGACGAAAGTAACCTAAAGGTTATTCCAAAGACACAATTGAACTTATTGGATGCACAAGATTGCTTAAATCCCTAATTGGACAAGAATAAGACTATGCAGGATGAAAATGACCAAAATGTTCATCCAATGACACGAACACACCTATTCGATGAACAAGATCGTTTATAAACCCTAATTGTAAAAGTATAATCCTAGGGAGGACGAAAATGACTGAAATTTTAATCCAATGGCACAAACACACCTATTGGAAGCAAAAGATTGGTTAAATTCCTAATTGCCTAAGAATGAGTCTAGGGAGGACGAAAATGACCTAAATTTTAACCCAATGGCAGAAACAACCCTATTGGCAGAACAAGATTGGGTAAATTCCTAATTGCCTAACAATATGTCTTGGGAGGACGAAAATGACCTAAATGTTAATCCATGGAAACAAATGAACGTATTGGATGCACAAGATTGCATAAAAACCCTAATTGGACTAGAATAAGTCTAAGAAGGACGAAGATGACCTAAATGTTAATCCAATGACACAAATAAACTTATTGGATGAACAAGATTGTTTAAAAACCCTAATTGGAATAGAATAAGTCTATGGAGGACGAAAATGACCTAAATGTTAATCCAATGACACAAATGAACTTATTGGATGCACCAGATTCCTTAAATACCCGAATTGGACAAGAATAAGACTAGGGATGACGAAAATGACATAAATGTTCACCTAATGACTCAAACACACCTATTGGATGAACAAGAATGGTTAATAATCCTAATTGCCGAAGAATAAGTCTAGGGAGGACGAAAATCACATAAATGTTAATCTAATTACACAAATGAACTTATTGGTTGCACAAGATTGGTTAAAAATGCTAATTGGACAAGAATAAGCCTAGGGAGGACAAACACGACTTAAATGCACATCCAATGACACAAACACGCCTATTCGATGCATAAGATTGGTTAAAAACTGTAATTGGTCGAGAATAAGCCTTAGGAGGACAAAAATGACCTAAATGCTCATCAAATGACACCAACACACCTATAGGATGCACAACATTGGTTAAAAACCCCAGTTGGACAAAAATAAGCCTAGGGAGGACGAAAATAACCTAAATATTATTCCAAAATCACAAATGAACTTATTGGATGCACCAGATTGCTTAAAAACCCTAATTGAACAAGAATAAGACTATGTAGGACGAAAAGGACCTAAATGTTCAACCAATATCACAAACACACCTTTTGGATGCACAAGAATGGTTAAAAACCATAATTGCCAAAGACAAAGTCTAGGGAGGACGAAAATTACCTAAATCTTAATCAAATTGCACAAACACACCTATTGGATGCACAACATCGGATAAAAACCCTAATTGGACAAGAATAAGCCTTGGGAGGACGAAAATGACCTAAATGTTAATCCAACGACACAAAGGAATTTATTGGACACACAAGATTGCTTAAAAACCAAAATTAGAAAAGAAAAAGACTAAGGACGACGAAAATGACCTAAATGTTCATCCAATGACAGAAACATACCTCTTCGATTCATAAGATTGGTTAAAAATCCTAATTGGACAATAATAAGCATAGGGAGGACGAAAGTGACCTAAATGTTCATCCAATGACCAAAACGCACCTATTGGATGCACAAGCTTCGTTAAAAACCCTAATTGATCGAGAATAAGCCTTGGGAGGACGAAAATGACCTAAATGCTCATCTAATGACACAAACACACCTATTGGATACACAAAATTGGTTAAAAACCATATTTGGTCGAGAATAAGCATTGGGAGGATAAAAATGACCTAAATGGTCATCCAATGACACAAACACACCTATTGGATGCACAACATCGGATAAAAACCCTAATTGGACAAGAATAAGCCTTGGGAGGACGAAAATGACCTAAATGTTAATCCAACGACACAAAGGAATTTATTGGACACACAAGATTGCTTAAAAACCAAAATTAGTAAAGAATAAGACTAAGGACGACGAAAATGACCTAAATGTTCATCCAATGACACAAACATACCTCTTCGATTCATAAGATTGGTTAAAAATCCTAATTGGACAAGAATAAGCCTAGGGAGGACGAAAGTGACCTAAATGTTCATCCAATGAAACAAACGCACCTATTGGATGCACAAGCTTCGTTAAAAACCCTAATTGATCGACAATAAGCCTTGGGAGGACGAAAATGACCTAAATGCTCCTCTAATGACACAAACACACCTATTGGATACACAAAATTGGTTAAAAACCGTATTTGGTCGACAATAAGCATTGGGAGGATAAAAATGACCTAAATGGTCATCCAATGACACAAACACATGTATTGGATGCACAACATTGGTTAAAAACCCTAATTGGACAAGAATAAGCTCGAGAAGGACGAAAGTAACCTAAAGGTTATTCCAAAGACACAATTGAACTTATTGGATGCACAAGATTGCTTAAATCCCTAATTGGACAAGAATAAGACTATGCAGGATGAAAATGACCAAAATGTTCATCCAATGACACGAACACACCTATTCGATGAACAAGATCGTTTATAAACCCTAATTGTAAAAGTATAATCCTAGGGAGGACGAAAATGACTTAAATTTTAATCCAATGGCACAAACACACCTATTGGAAGCAAAAGATTGGTTAAATTCCTAATTGCCTAAGAATGAGTCAAGGGAGGACGAAAATGACCTAAATTTTAACCCAATGGCAGAAACAACCCTATTGGCAGAACAAGATTGGGTAAATTCCTAATTGCCTAACAATATGTCTTGGGAGGACGAAAATGACCTAAATGTTAATCCATGGAAACAAATGAACGTATTGGATGCACAAGATTGCATAAAAACCCTAATTGGACTAGAATAAGTCTAAGAAGGACGAAGATGACCTAAATGTTAATCCAATGACACAAATAAACTTATTGGATGAACAAGATTGTTTAAAAACCCTAATTGGAATAGAATAAGTCTATGGAGGACGAAAATGACCTAAATGTTAATCCAATGACACAAATGAACTTATTGGATGCACCAGATTCCTTAAATACCCGAATTGGACAAGAATAAGACTAGGGATGACGAAAATGACATAAATGTTCACCTAATGACTCAAACACACCTATTGGATGAACAAGAATGGTTAATAATCCTAATTGCCGAAGAATAAGTCTAGGGAGGACGAAAATCACATAAATGTTAATCTAATTACACAAATGAACTTATTGGTTGCACAAGATTGGTTAAAAATGCTAATTGGACAAGAATAAGCCTAGGGAGGACAAACACGACTTAAATGCACATCCAATGACACAAACACGCCTATTCGATGCATAAGATTGGTTAAAAACTGTAATTGGTCGAGAATAAGCCTTAGGAGGACAAAAATGACCTAAATGCTCATCAAATGACACCAACACACCTATAGGATGCACAACATTGGTTAAAAACCCCAGTTGGACAAAAATAAGCCTAGGGAGGACGAAAATAACCTAAATATTATTCCAAAATCACAAATGAACTTATTGGATGCACCAGATTGCTTAAAAACCCTAATTGAACAAGAATAAGACTATGTAGGACGAAAAGGACCTAAATGTTCAACCAATATCACAAACACACCTTTTGGATGCACAAGAATGGTTAAAAACCCTAATTGCCAAAGACAAAGTCTAGGGAGGACGAAAATTACCTAAATCTTAATCAAATTGCACAAACACACCTATTGGATGCACAACATCGGATAAAAACCCTAATTGGACAAGAATAAGCCTTGGGAGGACGAAAATGACCTAAATGTTAATCCAACGACACAAAGGAATTTATTGGACACACAAGATTGCTTAAAAACCAAAATTAGTAAAGAATAAGACTAAGGACGACGAAAATGACCTAAATGTTCATCCAATGACACAAACATACCTCTTCGATTCATAAGATTGGTTAAAAATCCTAATTGGACAAGAATAAGCCTAGGGAGGACGAAAGTGACCTAAATGTTCATCCAATGAAACAAACGCACCTATTGGATGCACAAGCTTCGTTAAAAACCCTAATTGATCGACAATAAGCCTTGGGAGGAAGAAAATGACCTAAATGCTCCTCTAATGACACAAACACACCTATTGGATACACAAAATTGGTTAAAAACCGTATTTGGTCGACAATAAGCATTGGGAGGATAAAAAGACCTAAATGGTCATCCAATGACACAAACACACGTATTGGATGCACAACATTGGTTAAAAACCCTAATTGGACAAGAATAAGCTCGAGAAGGACGAAAGTAACCTAAAGGTTATTCCAAAGACACAATTGAACTTATTGGATGCACAAGATTGCTTAAATCCCTAATTGGACAAGAATAAGACTATGCAGGATGAAAATGACCAAAATGTTCATCCAATGACACGAACACACCTATTCGATGAACAAGATCGTTTATAAACCCTAATTGTAAAAGTATAATCCTAGGGAGGACGAAAATGACTTAAATTTTAATCCAATGGCACAAACACACCTATTGGAAGCAAAAGATTGGTTAAATTCCTAATTGCCTAAGAATGAGTCTAGGGAGGACGAAAATGACCTAAATTTTAACCCAATGGCAGAAACAACCCTATTGGCAGAACAAGATTGGGTAAATTCCTAATTGCCTAACAATATGTCTTGGGAGGACGAAAATGACCTAAATGTTAATCCATGGAAACAAATGAACGTATTGGATGCACAAGATTGCATAAAAACCCTAATTGGACTAGAATAAGTCTAAGAAGGACGAAGATGACCTAAATGTTAATCCAATGACACAAATAAACTTATTGGATGAACAAGATTGTTTAAAAACCCTAATTGGAATAGAATAAGTCTATGGAGGACGAAAATGACCTAAATGTTAATCCAATGACACAAATGAACTTATTGGATGCACCAGATTCCTTAAATACCTGAATTGGACAAGAATAAGACTAGGGATGACGAAAATGACATAAATGTTCACCTAATGACTCAAACACACCTATTGGATGAACAAGAATGGTTAATAATCCTAATTGCCGAAGAATAAGTCTAGGGAGGACGAAAATCACATAAATGTTAATCTAATTACACAAATGAACTTATTGGTTGCACAAGATTGGTTAAAAATGCTAATTGGACAAGAATAAGCCTAGGGAGGACAAACACGACTTAAATGCACATCCAATGACACAAACACGCCTATTCGATGCATAAGATTGGTTAAAAACTGTAATTGGTCGAGAATAAGACTTAGGAGGACAAAAATGACCGAAATGCTCATCAAATGACACCAACACACCTATAGGATGCACAACATTGGTTAAAAACCTCAGTTGGACAAAAATAAGCCTAGGGAGGACGAAAATAACCTAAATGTTATTCCAAAATCACAAATGAACTTATTGGATGCACCAGATTGCTTAAAAACCCTAATTGAACAAGAATAAGACTATGCAGGACGAAAAGGACCTAAATGTTCAACCAATATCACAAACACACCTTTTGGATGCACAAGAATGGTTAAAAACCCTAATTGCCAAAGACAAAGTCTAGGGAGGACGAAAATTACCTAAATCTTAATCAAATTGCACAAACACACCTATTGGATGCACAACATCGGATAAAAACCCTAATTGGACAAGAATAAGCCTTGGGAGGACGAAAATGACCTAAATGTTAATCCAACGACACAAAGGAATTTATTGGACACACAAGATTGCTTAAAAACTAAAATTAGAAAAGAAAAAGACTAAGGACGACGAAAATGACCTAAATGTTCATCCAATGACAGAAACATACCTCTTCGATTCATAAGATTGGTTAAAAATCCTAATTGGACAATAATAAGCATAGGGAGGACGAAAGTGACCTAAATGTTCATCCAATGACCAAAACGCACCTATTGGATGCACAAGCTTCGTTAAAAACCCTAATTGATCGAGAATAAGCCTTGGGAGGACAAAAATGACCTAAATGCTCATCTAATGACACAAACACACCTATTGGATACACAAAATTGGTTAAAAACCATATTTGGTCGAGAATAAGCATTGGGAGGATAAAAATGACCTAAATGGTCATCCAATGACACAAACACACCTATTGGATGCACAACATCGGATAAAAACCCTAATTGGACAAGAATAAGCCTTGGGAGGACGAAAATGACCTAAATGTTAATCCAACGACACAAAGGAATTTATTGGACACACAAGATTGCTTAAAAACCAAAATTAGTAAAGAATAAGACTAAGGACGACGAAAATGACCTAAATGTTCATCCAATGACACAAACATACCTCTTCGATTCATAAGATTGGTTAAAAATCCTAATTGGACAAGAATAAGCCTAGGGAGGACGAAAGTGACCTAAATGTTCATCCAATGAAACAAACGCACCTATTGGATGCACAAGCTTCGTTAAAAACCCTAATTGATCGACAATAAGCCTTGGGAGGAAGAAAATGACCTAAATGCTCCTCTAATGACACAAACACACCTATTGGATACACAAAATTGGTTAAAAACCGTATTTGGTCGACAATAAGCATTGGGAGGATAAAAAGACCTAAATGGTCATCCAATGACACAAACACACGTATTGGATGCACAACATTGGTTAAAAACCCTAATTGGACAAGAATAAGCTCGAGAAGGACGAAAGTAACCTAAAGGTTATTCCAAAGACACAATTGAACTTATTGGATGCACAAGATTGCTTAAATCCCTAATTGGACAAGAATAAGACTATGCAGGATGAAAATGACCAAAATGTTCATCCAATGACACGAACACACCTATTCGATGAACAAGATCGTTTATAAACCCTAATTGTAAAAGTATAATCCTAGGGAGGACGAAAATGACTTAAATTTTAATCCAATGGCACAAACACACCTATTGGAAGCAAAAGATTGGTTAAATTCCTAATTGCCTAAGAATGAGTCTAGGGAGGACGAAAATGACCTAAATTTTAACCCAATGGCAGAAACAACCCTATTGGCAGAACAAGATTGGGTAAATTCCTAATTGGCTAACAATATGTCTTGGGAGGACGAAAATGACCTAAATGTTAATCCATGGAAACAAATGAACGTATTGGATGCACAAGATTGCATAAAAACCCTAATTGGACTAGAATAAGTCTAAGAAGGACGAAGATGACCTAAATGTTAATCCAATGACACAAATAAACTTATTGGATGAACAAGATTGTTTAAAAACCCTAATTGGAATAGAATAAGTCTATGGAGGACGAAAATGACCTAAATGTTAATCCAATGACACAAATGAACTTATTGGATGCACCAGATTCCTTAAATACCCGAATTGGACAAGAATAAGACTAGGGATGACGAAAATGACATAAATGTTCACCTAATGACTCAAACACACCTATTGGATGAACAAGAATGGTTAATAATCCTAATTGCCGAAGAATAAGTCTAGGGAGGACGAAAATCACATAAATGTTAATCTAATTACACAAATGAACTTATTGGTTGCACAAGATTGGTTAAAAATGCTAATTGGACAAGAATAAGCCTAGGGAGGACAAACACGACTTAAATGCACATCCAATGACACAAACACGCCTATTCGATGCATAAGATTGGTTAAAAACTGTAATTGGTCGAGAATAAGCCTTAGGAGGACAAAAATGACCTAAATGCTCATCAAATGACACCAACACACCTATAGGATGCACAACATTGGTTAAAAACCCCAGTTGGACAAAAATAAGCCTAGGGAGGACGAAAATAACCTAAATATTATTCCAAAATCACAAATGAACTTATTGGATGCACCAGATTGCTTAAAAACCCTAATTGAACAAGAATAAGACTATGTAGGACGAAAAGGACCTAAATGTTCAACCAATATCACAAACACACCTTTTGGATGCACAAGAATGGTTAAAAACCATAATTGCCAAAGACAAAGTCTAGGGAGGACGAAAATTACCTAAATCTTAATCAAATTGCACAAACACACCTATTGGATGCACAACATCGGATAAAAACCCTAATTGGACAAGAATAAGCCTTGGGAGGACGAAAATGACCTAAATGTTAATCCAACGACACAAAGGAATTTATTGGACACACAAGATTGCTTAAAAACCAAAATTAGAAAAGAAAAAGACTAAGGACGACGAAAATGACCTAAATGTTCATCCAATGACAGAAACATACCTCTTCGATTCATAAGATTGGTTAAAAATCCTAATTGGACAATAATAAGCATAGGGAGGACGAAAGTGACCTAAATGTTCATCCAATGACCAAAACGCACCTATTGGATGCACAAGCTTCGTTAAAAACCCTAATTGATCGAGAATAAGCCTTGGGAGGACAAAAATGACCTAAATGCTCATCTAATGACACAAACACACCTATTGGATACACAAAATTGGTTAAAAACCATATTTGGTCGAGAATAAGCATTGGGAGGATAAAAATGACCTAAATGGTCATCCAATGACACAAACACACCTATTGGATGCACAACATCGGATAAAAACCCTAATTGGACAAGAATAAGCCTTGGGAGGACGAAAATGACCTAAATGTTAATCCAACGACACAAAGGAATTTATTGGACACACAAGATTGCTTAAAAACCAAAATTAGTAAAGAATAAGACTAAGGACGACGAAAATGACCTAAATGTTCATCCAATGACACAAACATACCTCTTCGATTCATAAGATTGGTTAAAAATCCTAATTGGACAAAAATAAGCCTAGGGAGGACGAAAGTGACCTAAATGTTCATCCAATGAAACAAACGCACCTATTGGATGCACAAGCTTCGTTAAAAACCCTAATTGATCGACAATAAGCCTTGGGAGGACGAAAATGACCTAAATGCTCCTCTAATGACACAAACACACCTATTGGATACACAAAATTGGTTAAAAACCGTATTTGGTCGACAATAAGCATTGGGAGGATAAAAATGACCTAAATGGTCATCCAATGACACAAACACACGTATTGGATGCACAACATTGGTTAAAAACCCTAATTGGACAAGAATAAGCTCGAGAAGGACGAAAGTAACCTAAAGGTTATTCCAAAGACACAATTGAACTTATTGGATGCACAAGATTGCTTAAATCCCTAATTGGACAAGAATAAGACTATGCAGGATGAAAATGACCAAAATGTTCATCCAATGACACGAACACACCTATTCGATGAACAAGATCGTTTATAAACCCTAATTGTAAAAGTATAATCCTAGGGAGGACGAAAATGACTTAAATTTTAATCCAATGGCACAAACACACCTATTGGAAGCAAAAGATTGGTTAAATTCCTAATTGCCTAAGAATGAGTCTAGGGAGGACGAAAATGACCTAAATTTTAACCCAATGGCAGAAACAACCCTATTGGCAGAACAAGATTGGGTAAATTCCTAATTGGCTAACAATATGTCTTGGGAGGACGAAAATGACCTAAATGTTAATCCATGGAAACAAATGAACGTATTGGATGCACAAGATTGCATAAAAACCCTAATTGGACTAGAATAAGTCTAAGAAGGACGAAGATGACCTAAATGTTAATCCAATGACACAAATAAACTTATTGGATGAACAAGATTGTTTAAAAACCCTAATTGGAATAGAATAAGTCTATGGAGGACGAAAATGACCTAAATGTTAATCCAATGACACAAATGAACTTATTGGATGCACCAGATTCCTTAAATACCCGAATTGGACAAGAATAAGACTAGGGATGACGAAAATGACATAAATGTTCACCTAATGACTCAAACACACCTATTGGATGAACAAGAATGGTTAATAATCCTAATTGCCGAAGAATAAGTCTAGGGAGGACGAAAATCACATAAATGTTAATCTAATTACACAAATGAACTTATTGGTTGCACAAGATTGGTTAAAAATGCTAATTGGACAAGAATAAGCCTAGGGAGGACAAACACGACTTAAATGCACATCCAATGACACAAACACGCCTATTCGATGCATAAGATTGGTTAAAAACTGTAATTGGTCGAGAATAAGCCTTAGGAGGACAAAAATGACCTAAATGCTCATCAAATGACACCAACACACCTATAGGATGCACAACATTGGTTAAAAACCCCAGTTGGACAAAAATAAGCCTAGGGAGGACGAAAATAACCTAAATATTATTCCAAAATCACAAATGAACTTATTGGATGCACCAGATTGCTTAAAAACCCTAATTGAACAAGAATAAGACTATGTAGGACGAAAAGGACCTAAATGTTCAACCAATATCACAAACACACCTTTTGGATGCACAAGAATGGTTAAAAACCCTAATTGCCAAAGACAAAGTCTAGGGAGGACGAAAATTACCTAAATCTTAATCAAATTGCACAAACACACCTATTGGATGCACAACATCGGATAAAAACCCTAATTGGACAAGAATAAGCCTTGGGAGGACGAAAATGACCTAAATGTTAATCCAACGACACAAAGGAATTTATTGAACACACAAGATTGCTTAAAAACCAAAATTAGAAAAGAAAAAGACTAAGGACGACGAAAATGACCTAAATGTTCATCCAATGACAGAAACATACCTCTTCGATTCATAAGATTGGTTAAAAATCCTAATTGGACAATAATAAGCATAGGGAGGACGAAAGTGACCTAAATGTTCATCCAATGACCAAAACGCACCTATTGGATGCACAAGCTTCGTTAAAAACCCTAATTGATCGAGAATAAGCCTTGGGAGGACGAAAATGACCTAAATGCTCATCTAATGACACAAACACACCTATTGGATACACAAAATTGGTTAAAAACCATATTTGGTCGAGAATAAGCATTGGGAGGATAAAAATGACCTAAATGGTCATCCAATGACACAAACACACCTATTGGATGCACAACATCGGATAAAAACCCTAATTGGACAAGAATAAGCCTTGGGAGGACGAAAATGACCTAAATGTTAATCCAACGACACAAAGGAATTTATTGGACACACAAGATTGCTTAAAAACCAAAATTAGAAAAGAAAAAGACTAAGGACGACGAAAATGACCTAAATGTTCATCCAATGACAGAAACATACCTCTTCGATTCATAAGATTGGTTAAAAATCCTAATTGGACAATAATAAGCATAGGGAGGACGAAAGTGACCTAAATGTTCATCCAATGACCAAAACGCACCTATTGGATGCACAAGCTTCGTTAAAAACCCTAATTGATCGAGAATAAGCCTTGGGAGGACGAAAATGACCTAAATGCTCATCTAATGACACAAACACACCTATTGGATACACAAAATTGGTTAAAAACCATATTTGGTCGAGAATAAGCATTGGGAGGATAAAAATGACCTAAATGGTCATCCAATGACACAAACACACCTATTGGATGCACAACATCGGATAAAAACCCTAATTGGACAAGAATAAGCCTTGGGAGGACGAAAATGACCTAAATGTTAATCCAACGACACAAAGGAATTTATTGGACACACAAGATTGCTTAAAAACCAAAATTAGTAAAGAATAAGACTAAGGACGACGAAAATGACCTAAATGTTCATCCAATGACACAAACATACCTCTTCGATTCATAAGATTGGTTAAAAATCCTAATTGGACAAGAATAAGCCTAGGGAGGACGAAAGTGACCTAAATGTTCATCCAATGAAACAAACGCACCTATTGGATGCACAAGCTTCGTTAAAAACCCTAATTGATCGACAATAAGCCTTGGGAGGAAGAAAATGACCTAAATGCTCCTCTAATGACACAAACACACCTATTGGATACACAAAATTGGTTAAAAACCGTATTTGGTCGACAATAAGCATTGGGAGGATAAAAAGACCTAAATGGTCATCCAATGACACAAACACACGTATTGGATGCACAACATTGGTTAAAAACCCTAATTGGACAAGAATAAGCTCGAGAAGGACGAAAGTAACCTAAAGGTTATTCCAAAGACACAATTGAACTTATTGGATGCACAAGATTGCTTAAATCCCTAATTGGACAAGAATAAGACTATGCAGGATGAAAATGACCAAAATGTTCATCCAATGACACGAACACACCTATTCGATGAACAAGATCGTTTATAAACCCTAATTGTAAAAGTATAATCCTAGGGAGGACGAAAATGACTTAAATTTTAATCCAATGGCACAAACACACCTATTGGAAGCAAAAGATTGGTTAAATTCCTAATTGCCTAAGAATGAGTCTAGGGAGGACGAAAATGACCTAAATTTTAACCCAATGGCAGAAACAACCCTATTGGCAGAGCAAGATTGGGTAAATTCCTAATTGCCTAACAATATGTCTTGGGAGGACGAAAATGACCTAAATGTTAATCCATGGAAACAAATGAACGTATTGGATGCACAAGATTGCATAAAAACCCTAATTGGACTAGAATAAGTCTAAGAAGGACGAAGATGACCTAAATGTTAATCCAATGACACAAATAAACTTATTGGATGAACAAGATTGTTTAAAAACCCTAATTGGAATAGAATAAGTCTATGGAGGACGAAAATGACCTAAATGTTAATCCAATGACACAAATGAACTTATTGGATGCACCAGATTCCTTAAATACCCGAATTGGACAAGAATAAGACTAGGGATGACGAAAATGACATAAATGTTCACCTAATGACTCAAACACACCTATTGGATGAACAAGAATGGTTAATAATCCTAATTGCCGAAGAATAAGTCTAGGGAGGACGAAAATCACATAAATGTTAATCTAATTACACAAATGAACTTATTGGTTGCACAAGATTGGTTAAAAATGCTAATTGGACAAGAATAAGCCTAGGGAGGACAAACACGACTTAAATGCACATCCAATGACACAAACACGCCTATTCGATGCATAAGATTGGTTAAAAACTGTAATTGGTCGAGAATAAGCCTTAGGAGGACAAAAATGACCTAAATGCTCATCAAATGACACCAACACACCTATAGGATGCACAACATTGGTTAAAAACCCCAGTTGGACAAAAATAAGCCTAGGGAGGACGAAAATAACCTAAATATTATTCCAAAATCACAAATGAACTTATTGGATGCACCAGATTGCTTAAAAACCCTAATTGAACAAGAATAAGACTATGTAGGACGAAAAGGACCTAAATGTTCAACCAATATCACAAACACACCTTTTGGATGCACAAGAATGGTTAAAAACCCTAATTGCAAAAGACTAAGTCTAGGGACGACGAAAATGACCTAAATGTTCATCCAATGACACAAACATACCTCTTCGATTCTTAAGATTGGTTAAAAATCCTAATTGGACAATAATAAGCATAGGGAGGACGAAAGTGACCTAAATGTTCATCCAATGAAAAAAATGCACCTATTGGATGCACAAGCTTCGTTAAAAACCCTAATTGATCGAGAATAAGCCTTGGGAGGACGAAAATGACCTAAATGCTCATCTAATGACACAAACACACCTATTGGATACACAAAATTGGTTAAAAACCATATTTGGTCGAGAATAAGCATTGGGAGGATAAAAATGACCTAAATGGTCATCCAATGACACAAACACACCTATTGGATGCACAACATTGGTTAAAAACCCTAATTGGACAAGAATAAGCTCGATGAGGACGAAAATAACCTAAAGGTTATTCCAAAGACACAAATGAACTTATTGGATGCACAAGATTGCTTAAATCCCTAATTGGACAAGAATCAGACTATGCAGGATGAAAATGACCTAAATGTTCATCCAATGAGACGAACACACCTATTCGATGAACAAGATCGTTTAAAAACCCTAATTGTAAAAGAATAATGCTAGGGAGGACGAAAATGACATAAATTTTAATCCAATGGCACAAACACACCTATTGGAAGCAAAAGATTGGTTAAATTCCAAATTGCCTAAGAATGAGTCTAGGGTGGACGAAAATGACCTAAATTTTAACCCAATGGCACAAACAATCCTATTTGCACCACAAGATTGGTTAAATTCCTAATTGGCTAACAATATGTCTTGGGAGGACGAAAATGACCTAAATGTTAATCAATTGAAACAAATGAACGTATTGGATGCACAAGATTGCATAAAAACCCTAATTGGACTAGAATAAGTCTATAGAGGACGAATATGACCTAAATGTTAATCCATAGACACAAATTAACTTATTGGATGCACAAGAATGCTGAAAAACCCTAATTGACCAAGACTAAGCCTAAGGAGGACGCAAATGAACTAAATGCTGATCCAATGACACACACATACCTATTGGATGCACAAGATATGTTAAACACCCTAATTGGTCGAGAATAAGCCTAGGGAGAACGAAAATGACCTAAATGCTCATCCAATGGCACAAGATTTGTTAAAAACTGAAATTGTACCAGAATAAGCCTTGGGAGGACGAAAATGACCAAAATGTTAATCCAAAGACAGAAATAAACTTATCGGATGCACAAGATTGCTTAAAAACCATAATTGGACAAGAATATGACTAGGGATGACGCAAATGACCTAATTGTTTATCCAATGGCACAAAGACAACTATCTGCTGCTCAAGAATGGTTAAAATTCCTAATTGCCAAAGAATAAGACTAGGGAGGACAAAAATGATCTAAATGTTAATCCCATGAAACAAATGAACTTATTGGATGCACAAGATTGGTTAAAAATGCTAATTTGACAAGAATAAGCCTAGGGAGGATGAAAATGACTTAAATGCACATCCAATGACACAAACACACCTATTGGATGCATAAGATTGGTTAAAAACCGTAATTGGTCGAGATTAAGCCTTAGGAGGACAAAAATGACCTAAATCCTCATCAAATGACACAAACACACCTATTGGATGCACAACATTGGTTTAAAACCTTAATTGGACAAAAATAAGCCTAGGGAGGACCAAAATAACGTAAATGTTATTCCAAAAACACAAATGAACTTATTGGATGCAACAGATTGCTTAAAAACCCTAATTGAACAAGAATAAGACTATGCAGGACGAAAAGGACCTAAATGTTCAACCAATAACACAAACACACCTTTTGGATGCACAAGAATGGTTAAAAACCCAAATTGCCAAAGACTAAGTCTTGGGAGGACGAAAATTAATTAAATCTTAATCAAATTGCACAAACACACCTATTGGATGCACAACATCGGGTAAAAACCCTAATTGGACAAGAATAAGCCTTGGGAGGACGAAAATGACCTAAGTGTTAATCCAACGACACAAAGGAGTTTATTGGACGCACAAGATTGCTAAAATACCAAAATTAGAAAAGAATAAGACTAAGGACGACGAAAATGACCTAAATTTTCATCCAATGACACAAACATACCTCTTGGATTCATAAGATTGCTTAAAAATCCTAATTGGACAAGAATAAGCCCATGGAGGACGAAAGTGACCTAAATGTTCATCCAATGACACAAACGCACCTATTGGATGCACAAGCTTGGTTTAAAACCCTAATTGATCGTGAATAAGCCTTGGGAGGACGAAAATGACCTAAATGCTCATCTAATGACACAAACACACTTATTGGATACACAAAATTGGTTAAAAACCGTATTTGGTCGAGAATAAGCATTGGGAGGATAAAAATGACCTAAATGGTCATCCAATGACACAAACACACCTATTGGATGCACAACATTGGTTAAAAACCCTAATTGGACAAGAATAAGCCCGAGAAGGACGAAAATAACCTAAAGGTTATTCCAAAGACACAAATGAACTTATTGGATGTACAAGATTGCTTAAATCCCTAATTGGACAAGAATAAGACTATGCAGGACGAAAATGACCTAAATGTTCATCCAATGACACGAACACACCTATTCGATGAACAAGATTGTTAAAAAACCCTAATGGTAAAAGTATAATCCTAGGGAGGACGAAAATGACATAAATTTTAATCTAATGGCACAAACACACCTATTGGAAGCAAAAGATTGGTTAAATTCCTAATTGCCTAAAAATGAGTCTTAGGAGGACGAAAATGACCTAAATTTTAACCCAATGGCACAAACAACCCTATTGGCAGCACAAGATTGGTTAAATTCCTAATTGCCTAACAATATGTCTTGGGAGGACGAAAATGACCTAAATGTTAATCCATTGAAACAAATGAACGTATTGGATGCACAAGATTGCATAAAAACCCTAATTGGACTAGAATAAGTCTATGGAGGACGAATATGACCTAAATGTTAATCCAATGACACAAATAAACTTATCGGATGCACAAGATTGTTTAAAAACCCTAATTGGACTAGAATAAGTCTATGGAGGACGAAAATGATCTAAATGTTAATCCAATGACACAAATGAACTTATTGGATGCACCAGATTCCTTAAATACCCGAATTGGACAAGAATAAGATTAGGGATGACGAAAATGACCTAAATGTTCACCTAATGACTCAAACACACCTATTGGATGAACAAGAATGGTTAATAATTCTAATTGCCAAAGAATAAGTCTAGGGAGGACGAAAATCACATAAATGATAATCTAATTACACAAATGAACTTATTGGATGCACAAGATTGGTTAAAAATGCTAATTTGACAAGAATAAGCCTAGGGAGGACGAAAATGACCTAAATGTTCTTCGAATGACACAAACACACCTATTGGATGCACAAGTTTGGTTAAAAACCCTAATTGGACAAGATTAACCATAGGGAGGACGAAAAGGACCTAAATGTTCATCCAATGACACAAACACACCTATTGGATTCACAATATTGGTTAAAAACACTAATTGGACAAGATTAGGTGTAGGGAGGACGAAAATGACCTAAATATTCATCCAATGTCACAAACACACCTATTGGATGCACAAGATTGGTTAAAAACCCTAATTGGAGAAGAATAACCCTATGGAGGATGAAAATGACCTAAATGTTCATCCAATGACACAAACACACCTATTGGAAGCACAAGATTGGTTAAAAACCCTAATTGGAGAAGAATAACCCTAGGGAGGACAAAAATGACCTAAATGTTCATCTAATGACACAAACACACCAATTGGATGCATAACATTGGTTAAAATCCTTAATTGGACAAAAATAAGCCTAGGGATGACAAAAGTAACCTAAATGTTATTCCAAAAACACAAATGAGCTTATTGGATGCACAAGATTGCTTAAAAACCCTAATTGAACAAGAATACGACTATGCAGGACGAAAAGGACCTAAATGTTCATCCAATAACACAAACACACCTTTTGGATGCACAAGGATGGTTAAAAACCCTAATTTCCAAAGACTAAGTATAGGGAGGACGAAAATTACCTAAATGTTAATCCAATTGCACAAACACACCTATTGGATGCCCAACATCGGATAAAATCCCTAATTTGAAAAGAATAAGCCTTGGGAGGACAAAAATGACCTAAATGTTAATCCAACGACACAAAGGAATTTATTGGAGGCACAAGATCCCTTAAAAACCAAAATTAGAAAAGAATAAGACTAAGGATGGCGAAAATGACCTAAATGTTCATCCAATGACACAAACATACCTCTTGGATTCATAAGATTGGTTAAAACCCAAATTGGACAAGAATAAGCCTAGCGAGAACGAAAGTGAGCTAAATGTTCATCCAATGACACAAACACACCTATTGGATGCACAAGTTTGGTTAAAAACCCTAATTGACAGAGAATAAGCCTTGGGAGGACGAAAATGACCTAAATGTTGTTCTAATGACACAAACACACTTATTAGATACACAAAATTGGTTAAAAACCATATTTGGTCGTGAATAAGCCTTGGGAGGATAATAATGACCCAAATGGTCATCCAATGTCACAAACACACCTATTGGATGCACAACATTGGTTAAAAACCCTAATTGGACAAGAATAAGCCCGAGGAGGACGAAAATAACCTAAAGGTTATTCCAAAGACACAAATGAACTTATTGGATGCACAAGATTTCTTAAATCCCTAATTGGACAAGAATAAGACTATGCAGAACGAAAATGACCTAAACGTTCATCCAATGACACGAACACACCTATTCGATGAACAAGATCGTTTAAAAACCCTAATTATAAAAGTATAATCCTAGGGAGGACGAAAATGGCATAAATTTTAATCCAATGGCAAAAAAACACACCTATTGAAAGCAAAAGATTGGTTAAATTCCTAATTGCCTAAGAATAAGTGTAGGGAGGACTAAATTGACCTAAATTTTAACCCAATGGCACAAACACCCCTATTGGAAGCACAAGATTGGTTAAATTCCTAATTGCCTAACAATAAGTCTTGGGAGGACGAAAATGACCTAAATGTTAATCCATTGACACAAATGAACGTATTGGATGCACAAGATTGCCTCAAAACCCTAATTGGACTAGAATATGTCTATGGAGGACGAAGATGACCTAAATGTTAATCCAATGACACAAATGAACTTATTGGATGCACAAGATTGCTTAAAAACCCTAATTGGACTACAATAGGTCTATGGAGGACGAAAATGACCTAACTGTTAATCCAATGACACAATATAACTTATTGGATGCACAAGATTTGTAAAAAACAGAAGTTGGACATGAATAAGCCTTGGGAGGACGAAAATGACCTAAATGTTAATCCAATGAAACAAATACACGTATTGGATACACATGATTGGTTAAAAACCATAATTGGACTTAAATAAGCTAAGGGATGACGAAAACGACCTAAATACTCATCCAATGACACAAACACACCTGTTGGATGCACAAGATAGGATAAAAACCCTAAATCCACAAGAATAAGCCTAGGGAGGACGAAAATGACCTAAATGTTAATCCATAGACACAAATTAACTTATTGGATGCACAAGATTGCTGAAAAACCCTAATTGAGCAAGACTAAGCCTAAGGAGGACGCAAATGAACTAAATGCTGATCCAATGACACACACATACCTATTGGATGCACAAGATATGTTAAACACCCTAATTGGTCGAAAATAAGCCTAGGGAGAACGAAAATGACCTAAATGCTCATCCAATGGCACAAGATTTGTTAAAAACTGAAATTGGACCAGAATAAGCCTTGGTAGGACGAGAATGACCAAAATGTTAATCCAAAGACAGAAATAAACTTATCGGATGCACAAGATTGCTAAAATACCGTAATTGGACAAGAATATGACTAGGGAGGACGCAAATGACCTAATTGTTCATCCAATGGCACAAAGACACCTATCTGCTGCTCAAGAATGGT
This sequence comes from Cicer bijugum, assembly GCA_037974875.1. Classification (NCBI taxonomy): domain Eukaryota; kingdom Viridiplantae; phylum Streptophyta; class Magnoliopsida; order Fabales; family Fabaceae; genus Cicer; species Cicer bijugum. The sequence continues at coordinate 76,140 of JBBPBT010000229.1, forward strand.
TAAAATTCTTAATTGCCAAAGAATAAGACTAGGGAGGACAAAAATGATCTAAATGTTAATCCCATGAAACAAATTAACTTATTGGATGCACAAGATTGGTTAAAAATGCTAATTTGACAAGAATAAGCCTAGGGAGGATGAAAAAAACTTAAATGCACATCCAATGACACAAACACGCCTATTGGATGCATAAGATTGGTTAAAAACCGTAATTGGTCGAGAATAAACCTTAGGAGGACAAAAATGACCTAAATGTTAATCCAATGACACAAACACACCTGTTGGATGCACAAGATAGGATAAAAACCCTAAATCCACAAGAATAAGCCTAGGGAGGACGAAAACGACCTAAATGTTAATCCATAGACACAAATTAACTTATTGGATGCACAAGATTGCTGAAAAACCCTAATTGACCAATACTAAGCCTAAGGAGGACGCAAATGAACTAAATGCTGATCCAATGACACACACATAACTATTGGATGCACAAGATATGTTAAACACCCTAATTGGTCGAGAATAAGCTTAGGGAGAACGAAAATGACCTAAATGCTCATCCAATGGCACAAGATTTGTTAAAAACTGAAATTGGACCAGAATAAGCCTTGGGAGGACGAGAATGACCAAAATGTTAATCCAAAGACAGAAATAAACTTATCGGATGCACAAGATTGCTTAAATACCATAATTGGACAAGAATATGACTAGGGAGGACGCAAATGACCTAATTGTTCATCCAATGGCACAAAGACACCTATCTGCTGCTCAAGAATGGTTAAAATTCCTAATTGCCAAAGAATAAGACTAGGGAGGACAAAAATGATCTAAATGTTAATCCCATGAAACAAATTAACTTATTGGATGCACAAGATTGGTTAAAAATGCTAATTTGACAAGAATAAGCCTAGGGAGGATGAAAATGACTTAAATGCACATCCAATGACACAAACACGCCTATTGGATGCATAAGATTGGTTAAAAACCGTAATTGGTCGAGAATAAACCTTAGGAGGATAAAAATGATCTAAATGCTCATCAAATGACACAAACACACCTATTGGATGCACAACATTGGTTTAAAACCTTAATTGGACAAAAATAAGCCTAGGGAGGACAAAAATAACGTAAATGTTATTCCAAAAACACAAATGAACTTATTGGATGCAACAGATTGCTTAAAAACCCTAATTGAACAAGAATAAGACTATGCAGGACGAAAAGGACCTATATGTTAACCAATAACACAAACACACCTGTTGGATGCACAAGAATGGTTAAAAACCCAAATTGCCAAAGACTAAGTCTAGGGAGGACGAAAATTACCTAAATCTTAATCAAAATGCACAAACACACCTATTGGATGCACAACATCGTATAAAAACCCTAATTGGACAAGAATAAGCCTTGGGAGGACGAAAATGACCTAAATGTTAATCCAACGACACAAAGGAGTTTATTGGACGAAAAGAATAAGACTAAGGACGACGAAAATGACCTAAATCTTCATCCAATGACACAAACATACCTCTTCGATTCATAAGATTGCTTAAAAATCCTAATTGGACAAGAATAAGCCTATGGAGGACGAAAGTGACCTAAATGTTCATCCAATGACACAAACGCACCTATTGGATGCACAAGCTTGGTTTAAAACCCTAATTGATCGTGAATAAGCCTTGGGAGGACGAAAATGACCTAAATGCTCATCTAATGACACAAATACACTTATTGGATACACAAAATTGGTTAAAAACCGTATTTGGTCGAGAATAAGCATTGGGAGGATAAAAATGACCTAAATGGTCATCCAATGACACAAACACACCTATTGGATGCACAACATTGGTTAACAACCCTAAAGGTTATTGGATGACACAAATGAACTTATTGGATGCACAAGATTGCTTGAATCCCTAATTGGACAAGAATAAGACTATGCAGGACGAAAATGACCTAAATGTTCATCCAATGACACGAACACACCTATTCGATGAACAAGATTGTTAAAAAAACCCTAATGGTAAAAGTATAATCCTAGGGAGGACGAAAATGACATAAATTTTAATCTAATGGCACAAACACACCTATTGGAAGCAAAAGATTGGTTAAATTCCTAATTGCCTAAAAATGAGTCTTAGGAGGACGAAAATGACCTAAATTTTAACCCAATGGCACAAACAACCCTATTGGCAGCACAAGATTGGTTAAATTCCTAATTGCCTAACAATATGTCTTGGGAGGACGAAAATGACCTAAATGTTAATCCATTGAAACAAATGAACGTATTGGATGCACAAGATTGCATAAAAACCCTAATTGGACTAGAATAAGTCTATGGAGGACGAATATGACCTAAATGTTAATCCAATGACACAAATAAACTTATCGGATGCACAAGATTGTTTAAAAACCCTAATTGGACTAGAATAAGTCTATGGAGGACGAAAATGATCTAAATGTTAATCCAATGACACAAATGAACTTATTGGATGCACCAGATTCCTTAAATACCCGAATTGGACAAGAATAAGATTAGGGATGACGAAAATGACCTAAATGTTCACCTAATGACTCAAACACACCTATTGGATGAACAAGAATGGTTAATAATTCTAATTGCCAAAGAATAAGTCTAGGGAGGACGAAAATCACATAAATGATAATCTAATTACACAAATGAACTTATTGGATGCACAAGATTGGTTAAAAATGCTAATTTGACAAGAATAAGCCTAGGGAGGACGAAAATGACCTAAATGTTCTTCGAATGACACAAACACACCTATTGGATGCACAAGTTTGGTTAAAAACCCTAATTGGACAAGATTAACCATAGGGAGGACGAAAAGGACCTAAATGTTCATCCAATGACACAAACACACCTATTGGATTCACAATATTGGTTAAAAACACTAATTGGACAAGATTAGGTGTAGGGAGGACGAAAATGACCTAAATATTCATCCAATGTCACAAACACACCTATTGGATGCACAAGATTGGTTAAAAACCCTAATTGGAGAAGAATAACCCTATGGAGGATGAAAATGACCTAAATGTTCATCCAATGACACAAACACACCTATTGGAAGCACAAGATTGGTTAAAAACCCTAATTGGAGAAGAATAACCCTAGGGAGGACAAAAATGACCTAAATGTTCATCTAATGACACAAACACACCTTTTGGATGCACAAGAATGGTTAAAAACCCTAATTTCCAAAGACTAAGTATAGGGAGGACGAAAATTACCTAAATGTTAATCCAATTGCACAAACACACCTATTGGATGCCCAACATCGGATAAAATCCCTAATTTGAAAAGAATAAGCCTTGGGAGGACAAAAATGACCTAAATGTTAATCCAACTACACAAAGGAATTTATTGGAGGCACAAGATCCCTTAAAAACCAAAATTAGAAAAGAATAAGACTAAGGATGGCGAAAATGACCTAAATGTTCATCCAATGACACAAACATACCTCTTGGATTCATAAGATTGGTTAAAACCCAAATTGGACAAGAATAAGCCTAGCGAGAACGAAAGTGAGCTAAATGTTCATCCAATGACACAAACACACCTATTGGATGCACAAGTTTGGTTAAAAACCCTAATTGACAGAGAATAAGCCTTGGGAGGACGAAAATGACCTAAATGTTGTTCTAATGACACAAACACACTTATTAGATACACAAAATTGGTTAAAAACCATATTTGGTCG
>JBBPBT010000229.1:85075-101942 GCA_037974875.1 Cicer bijugum
TTCATCCAATGACACAAACATACCTCTTCGATTCATAAGATTGCTTAAAAATCCTAATTGGACAAGAATAAGCCTATGGAGGACGAAAGTGACCTAAATGTTCATCCAATGACACAAACGCACCTATTGGATGCACAAGCTTGGTTTAAAACCCTAATTGATCGTGAATAAGCCTTGGGAGGACGAAAATGACCTAAATGTTCATCTAATGACACAAACACACTTATTGGATACACAAAATTGGTTAAAAACCGTATTTGGTCGAGAATAAGCATTGGGAGGATAAAAATGAGCTAAATGGTCATCCAATGACACAAACACACCTATTGGATGCACAACATTGGTTAAAAACCCTAATTGGACAAGAATAAGCCCGAGAAGGACGAAAATAACCTAAAGGTTATTCCAAAGACACAAATGAACTTATTGGATGCACAAGATTGCTTGAATCCCTAATTGGACAAGAATAAGACTATGCAGGACGAAAATGACCTAAATGTTCATCCAATGACACGAACACACCTATTCGATGAACAAGATTGTTAAAAAAACCCTAATGGTAAAAGTATAATCCTAGGGAGGACGAAAATGACATAAATTTTAATCTAATGGCACAAACACACCTATTGGAAGCAAAAGATTGGTTAAATTCCTAATTGCCTAAAAATGAGTCTTAGGAGGACGGAAATGACCTAAATTTTAACCTAATGGCACAAACAACCCTATTGGCAGCACAAGATTGGTTAAATTCCTAATTGCCTAACAATATGTCTTGGGAGGACGAAAATGACCTAAATGTTAATCTAATGAAACAAATGAACGTATTGGATGCACAAGATTGCATAAAAACCCTAATTGGACTAGAATAAGTCTATGGAGGACGAAGATGACCTAAATGTTAATCCAATGACACAAATAAACTTATCGGATGCACAAGATTGTTTAAAAACCCTAATTGGACTAGAATAAGTCTATGGAGGACGAAAATGACCTAAATGTTAATCCAATGACACAAATGAACTTATTGGATGCACCAGATTCCTTAAATACCCGAATTGGACAAGAATAAGACTAGGGAAGACGAAAATGACCTAAATGTTCACCTAATGACTCAAACACACCTATTGGATGAACAAGAATGGTTAATAATCCTAATTGCCAAAGAATAAGTCTAGGGAGGACGAAAATCACATAAATGATAATCTAATTACACAAATGAACTTATTGGATGCACAAGATTGGTTAAAAATGCTAATTTGACAAGAATAAGCCTAGGGAGGACGAAAATGACCTAAATGTTATTCGAATGACACAAACACACCTATTGGATGCACAAGTTTGGTTAAAAACCCTAATTGGAAAAGATTAACCATAGGGAGGACGAAAAGGACCTAAATGTTCATCCAATGACACAAACACACCTATTGGATGGACAATATTGGTTAAAAACACTAATTGGACAAGATTAAGTGTAGGGAGGACGAAAATGACCTAAATATTCATCCAATGTCACAAACACACCTATTGGATGCACAAGATTGGTTAAAAACCTTAATTGGAGAAGAATAACCCTATGGAGGATGAAAATGACCTAAATGTTCATCCAATGACACAAACACACCTATTGGAAGCACAAGATTGGTTAAAAACCCTAATTGGAGAAGAATAACCCTAGGGAGGACAAAAATGACCTAAATGTTCATCTAATGACACAAACACACCTTTTGGATGCACAAGAATGGTTAAAAACCCTAATTTCCAAAGACTAAGTATAGGGAGGACGAAAATTACCTAAATGTTAATCCAATTGCACAAACACACCTATTGGATGCCCAACATCGGATAAAATCCCTAATTTGAAAAGAATAAGCCTTGGGAGGACAAAAATGACCTAAATGTTAATCCAACTACACAAAGGAATTTATTGGAGGCACAAGATCCCTTAAAAACCAAAATTAGAAAAGAATAAGACTAAGGATGGCGAAAATGACCTAAATGTTCATCCAATGACACAAACATACCTCTTGGATTCATAAGATTGGTTAAAACCCAAATTGGACAAGAATAAGCCTAGCGAGAACGAAAGTGAGCTAAATGTTCATCCAATGACACAAACACACCTATTGGATGCACAAGTTTGGTTAAAAACCCTAATTGACAGAGAATAAGCCTTGGGAGGACGAAAATGACCTAAATGTTGTTCTAATGACACAAACACACTTATTAGATACACAAAATTGGTTAAAAACCATATTTGGTCGAGAATAAGCCTTGGGAGGATAATAATGACCCAAATGGTCATCCAATGTCACAATCACACCTATTGGATGCACAACATTGGTTAAAAACCCTAATTGGACAAGAATAAGCCCGAGGAGGACGAAAATAACCTAAAGGTTATTCCAAAGACACAAATGAACTTATTGGATGCACAAGATTTCTTAAATCCCTAATTGGACAAGAATAAGACTATGCAGAACGAAAATGACCTAAACGTTCATCCAATGACACGAACACACCTATTCGATGAACAAGATCGTTTAAAAACCCTAATTATAAAAGTATAATCCTAGGGAGGACGAAAATGGCATAAATTTTAATCCAATGGCAAAAACACACCTATTGAAAGCAAAAGATTGGTTAAATTCCTAATTGCCTAAGAATAAGTGTAGGGAGGACTAAAATGACCCAAATTTTAACCCAATGGCACAAACACCCCTATTGGAAGCACAAGATTGGTTAAATTCCAAATTGCCTAACAATAAGTCTTGGGAGGACGAAAATGACCTAAATGTTAATCCATTGACACAAATGAACGTATTGGATGCCCAAGATTGCCTCAAAACCCTAATTGGACTAGAATATGTCTATGGAGGACGAAGATGACCTAAATGTTAATCCAATGACACAAATGAACTTATTGGATGCACAAGATTGCTTAAAAACCCTAATTGGACTAGAATAGGTCTATGGAGGACGAAAATGACCTAACTGTTAATCCAATGACACAATATAACTTATTGGATGCACAAGATTTGTAAAAAACAGAAGTTGGACATGAATAAGCCTTGGGAGGACGAAAATGACCTAAATGTTAATCCAATGAATTAAATACACGTATTGGATACACATGATTGGTTAAAAACCATAATTGGACTTGAATAAGCAAAGGGATGACGAAAATGACCTAAATACTCATCCAATGACACAAACACACCTGTTGGATGCACAAGATAGGATAAAAACCCTAAATCCACAAGAATAAGCCTAAGGAGGACGAAAACAACCTAAATGTTAATCCATAGACACAAATTAACTTATTGGATGCACAAGATTGCTGAAAAACCCTAATTGACCAAGGCTAAGGCTAAGGAGGACGCAAATGAACTAAATGCTGATCCAATGACACACACATACCTATTGGATGCACAAGATTTGTTAAACACCCTAATTGGTCGAGAATAAGCCTAGGGAGAACGAAAATGACCTAAATGCTCATCCAACGGCACAAGATTTGTTAAAAACTGAAATTGGACCAGAATAAGCCTTGGGAGGACGAGAATGACCAAAATGTTAATCCAAAGACAGAAATTAACTTATCGGATGCACAAGATTGCTTAAATACCATAATTGGACAAGAATATGACTAGGGAGGACGCAAATGACCTAATTGTTCATCCAATGGCAGAAAGACACCTATCTGCTGCTCAAGAATGGTTAAAATTCCTAATTGCCAAAGAATAAGACTAGGGAGGACAAAAATGATCTAAATGTTAATCCCATGAAACAAATTAACTTATTGGATGCACAAGATTGGTTAAAAATGCTAATTTGACAAGAATAAGCCTAGGGAGGACGAAAATGACTTAAATGCACATCAAATGACACAAACACGCCTATTGGATGCATAAGATTGGTTAAAAACCGTAATTGGTCGAGAATAAACCATAGGAGGACAAAAATGACCTAAATGCTCATCAAATGACACAAACACACCTATTGGATGCACAACATTGGTTTAAAACCTTAATTGGACAAAAATAAGCCTAGGGAAGACCAAAATAACGTAAATGTTATTCCAAAAACACAAATGAACTTATTGGATGCAACAGATTGCTTAAAAACCCTAATTGAACAAGAATAAGACTATGCAGGACGAAAAGGACCTAAATGTTCAACCAATAACACAAACACACCTTTTGGATGCACAACAATGGTTAAAAACCAAAATTTCCAAAGACTAAGTCTAGGGAGGACGAAAATTACCTAAATCTTAATTAAATTGCACAAACACACCTATTGGATGCACAACATCGTATAAAAACCCTAATTGGACAAGAATAAGCCTTGGGAGGACGAAAATGACCTAAATGTTAATCCAACGACACAAAGGAGTTTATTGGACGCACAAGATTGCTTAAAAACCAAAATTAGAAAAGAATAAGACTAAGGACGACGAAAATGACCTAAATGTTCATCCAATGACACAAACATACCTCTTCGATTCATAAGATTGCTTAAAAATCCTAATTGGACAAGAATAAGCCTATGGAGGACGAAAGTGACCCAAATGTTCATCCAATGACACAAACGCACCTATTGGATGCACAAGCTTGGTTAAAAAACCTAATTGATCGTGAATAAGCCTTGGGAGGACGAAAATGACCTAAATGCTCATCTAATGACACAAACACACTTATTGGATACACAAAATTGGTTAAAAACCGTATTTGGTCGAGAATAAGCATTGGGAGGATAAAAATGACCTAAATGGTCATCTAACGACACAAACACACCTATTGGATGCACAACATTGGTTAAAAACCCTAATTGGACAAGAATAAGCCCGTGAAGGACGAAAATAACCTATAGGTTATTCCAAAGACACAAATGAACTTATTGGATGCACAAGATTGCTTAAATCCCTAATTGGACAAGAATAAGACTATGCAGGACGAAAATGACCTAAATGTTCATCCAATGACACGAACACACCTATTCGATGAACAAGTTCGTTAAAAAACCCTAATGGTAAAAGTATCATCCTAGGGATGACGAAAATGACATAAATTTTAATCCAATGGCACAAACACACCTATTGGAACCAAAAGATTGGTTAAATTCCTAATTGCCTAAAAATGAGTCTAAGGAGGACGAAAATGACCTAAATTTTAACCCAATGGTACAAACAACCCTATTGGCAGCACAAGATTGGTTAAATTCCTAATTGCCTAACAATATGTCTTGGGAGGACAAAAATGACCTAAATGTTAATCCATTGAAACAAATGAACGTATTGGATGCACAAGATTGCATAAAAACCCTAATTGGACTAGAATAAGTCTATGGAGGACGAAGATGACCTAAATGTTAATTCAATGACACAAATAAACTTATTGGATGCACAAGATTGTTTAAAAACCCTAATTGAACTAGAATAAGTCCATGGAGGACGAAAATGACCTAAATATTAATCCAATGACACAATGAACTTATTGGATGCACCAGATTCCTTAAAAACCCGAATTGGACTAGAATAAGACTAGGGATGACGAAAATGACCTAAATGTTCACCTAATGACTCAAACACACCTATTGGATGAACAAGAATGGTTAATAATCCTAATTGCCAAAGAATAAGTCTAGGGAGGACGAAAATCACATAAATGTTAATCTAATTACACAAATGAACTTGTTGGATGCACAAGATTGGTTAAAAATACTAATTTGACAAGAATAAGCCTAGGGAGGAAGAAAATGACTTAAATGCACATCCAATGACACAAACACGCCTATTGGATGCATAAGATTGGTTAAAAACCGTAATTGGTCGAGAATAAGCCTTAGGAGGACAAAAATGACCTAAATGCTCATCAAATGACACAAACACACCTATTGGATGCATAACATTGGTTAAAAACCTCAATTGGACTAAAATAAGCCTAGGGAGGAGAAAAGTAACCTAAATGTTATTCCAAAAACACAAATGAGCTTATTGGATGCACAAGATTGCTAAAAAACCCTAATTGAACAAGAATAAGACTATGCAGGACGAAAAGGACCTAAATGTTCATCCAATAACACAAACACACCTTTTGGATGCACAACAATGGTTAAAAACCATAATTTCCAAAGACTAAGTATAGGGAGGACGGAAATTACCTAAATGTTAATCCAACGACACAAAGGAGTTTATTGGACGCACAAGATTGCTTAAAAACCAAAATTAGAAAAGAATAAGACTAAGGACGACGAAAATGACCTAAATGTTCATCCAATGACACAAACATACCTCTTCGATTCATAAGATTGCTTAAAAATCCTAATTGGACAAGAATAAGCCTATGGAGGACGAAAGTGACCCAAATGTTCATCCAATGACACAAACACACCTATTGGATGCACAAGCTTGGTTAAAAACCCTAATTGATCGTGAATAAGCCTTGGGAGGACGAAAATGACCTAAATGCTCATCTAATGACACAAACACACTTATTGGATACACAAAATTGGTTAAAAACCGTATTTGGTCGAGAATAAGCATTGGGAGGATAAAAATGACCTAAATGGTCATCCAATGACACAAACACACCTATTGGATGCACAACATTGGTTAAAAACCCTAATTGGACAAGAATAAGCCCGTGAAGGACGAAAATAACCTATAGGTTATTCCAAAGACACAAATGAACTTATTGGATGCACAAGATTGCTTAAATCCCTAATTGGACAAGAATAAGACTATGCAGGACGAAAATGACCTAAATGTTTATCCAATGACACGAACACACCTATTCGATGAACAAGTTCGTTAAAAAACCCTAATGGTAAAAGTATCATCCTAGGGATGACGAAAATGACATAAATTTTAATCCAATGGCACAAACACACCTATTGGAACCAAAAGATTGGTTAAATTCCTAATTGCCTAAAAATGAGTCTAAGGAAGACGAAAATGACCTAAATTTTAACCCAATGGTACAAACAACCCTATTGGCAGCACAAGATTGGTTAAATTCCTAATTGCCTAACAATATGTCTTGGGAGGACAAAAATGACCTAAATGTTAATCCATTGAAACAAATGAACGTATTGGATGCACAAGATTGCATAAAAACCCTAATTGGACTAGAATAAGTCTATGGAGGACGAAGATGACCTAAATGTTAATCCAATGACACAAATAAACTTATTGGATGCACAAGATTGTTTAAAAACCCTAATTGGACTAGAATAAGTCCATGGAGGACGAAAATGACCTAAATATTAATCCAATGACACAATGAACTTATTGGATGCACCAGATTCCTTAAAAACCCGAATTGGACTAGAATAAGACTAGGGTTGACGAAAATGACCTAAATGTTCACCTAATGACTCAAACACACCTATTGGATGAACAAGAATGGTTAATAATCCTAATTGCCAAAGAATAAGTCTAGGGAGGACGAAAATCACATAAATGTTAATCTAATTACACAAATGAACTTGTTGGATGCACAAGATTGGTTAAAAAATACTAATTTGACAAGAATAAGCCTAGGGAGGAAGAAAATGACTTAAATGCACATCCAATGACACAAACACGCCTATTGGATGCATAAGATTGGTTAAAAACCGTAATCGGTCGAGAATAAGCCTTAGGAGGACAAAAATGACCTAAATGCTCATCAAATGACACAAACACACCTATTGGATGCATAACATTGGTTAAAAACCTTAATTGGACTAAAATAAGCCTAGGGAGGAGAAAAGTAACCTAAATGTTATTCCAAAAACACAAATGAGCTTATTGGATGCACAAGATTGCTTAAAAACCCTAATTGAACAAGAATAAGACTATGCAGGACGAAAAGGACCTAAATGTTCATCCAATAACACAAACACACCTTTTGGATGCACAACAATGGTTAAAAACCATAATTTCCAAAGACTAAGTATAGGGAGGACGGAAATTACCTAAATGTTAATCCAACGACACAAAGGAGTTTATTGGACGCACAAGATTGCTTAAAAACCAAAATTAGAAAAGAATAAGACTAAGGACGACGAAAATGACCTAAATGTTCATCCAATGACACAAACATACCTCTTCGATTCATAAGATTGCTTAAAAATCCTAATTGGACAAGAATAAGCCTATGGAGGACGAAAGTGACCCAAATGTTCATCCAATGACACAAACGCACCTATTGGATGCACAAGCTTGGTTAAAAACCCTAATTGATCGTGAATAAGCCTTGGGAGGACGAAAATGACCTAAATGCTCATCTAATGACACAAACACACTTATTGGATACACAAAATTGGTTAAAAACCGTATTTGGTCGAGAATAAGCATTGGGAGGATAAAAATGACCTAAATGGTCATCCAATGACACAAACACACCTATTGGATGCACAACATTGGTTAAAAACCCTAAATGGACAAGAATAAGCCCGTGAAGGACGAAAATAACCTAAAGGTTATTCCAAAGACACAAATGAACTTATTGGATGCACAAGATTGCTTAAATCCCTAATTGGACAAGAATAAGACTATGCAGGACGAAAATGACCTAAATGTTCATCCAATGACACGAACACACCTATTCGATGAACAAGTTCGTTAAAAAACCCTAATGGTAAAAGTATCATCCTAGGGATGACGAAAATGACATAAATTTTAATCCAATGGCACAAACACACCTATTGGAACCAAAAGATTGGTTAAATTCCTAATTGCCTAAAAATGAGTCTAAGGAGGACGAAAATGACCTAAATTTTAACCCAATGGTACAAACAACCCTATTGGCAGCACAAGATTGGTTAATTCCTAATTGCCTAACAATATGTCTTGGGAGGACAAAAATGACCTAAATGTTAATCCATTGAAACAAATGAACGTATTGGATGCACAAGATTGCATAAAAACCCTAATTGGACTAGAATAAGTCTATGGAGGACGAAGATGACCTAAATGTTAATCCAATGACACAAATAAACTTATTGGATGCACAAGATTGTTTAAAAACCCTAATTGGACTAGAATAAGTCCATGGAGGACGAAAATGACCTAAATATTAATCCAATGACACAATGAACTTATTGGATGCACCAGATTCCTTAAAAACCCGAATTGGACTAGAATAAGACTAGGGATGACGAAAATGACCTAAATGTTCACCTAATGACTCAAACACACCTATTGGATGAACAAGAATGGTTAATAATCCTAATTGCCAAAGAATAAGTCTAGGGAGGACGAAAATCACATAAATGTTAATCTAATTACACAAATGAACTTGTTGGATGCACAAGATTGGTTAAAAATACTAATTTGACAAGAATAAGCCTAGGGAGGATGAAAATGACTTAAATGCACATCCAATGACACAAACACGCCTATTGGATGCATAAGATTGGTTAAAAACCGTAATTTGTCGAGAATAAACCTTAGGAGGATAAAAATGATCTAAATGCTCATCAAATGACACAAACACACCTATTGGATGCACAACATTGGTTTAAAACCTTAATTGGACAAAAATAAGCCTAGGGAGGACAAAAATAACGTAAATGTTATTCCAAAAACACAAATGAACTTATTGGATGCAACAGATTGCTTAAAAACCCTAATTGAACAAGAAGAAGACTATGCAGGACGAAAAGGACCTATATGTTCAACCAATAACACAAACACACCTGTTGGATGCACAAGAATGGTTAAAAACCCAAATTGCCAAAGACTAAGTCTAGGGAGGACGAAAATTACCTAAATCTTAATCAAAATGCACAAACACACCTATTGGATGCACAACATCGTATAAAAACCCTAATTGGACAAGAATAAGCCTTGGGAGGACGAAAATGACCTAAATGTTAATCCAACGACACAAAGGAGTTTATTGGACGCACAAGATTGCTTAAAAACCAAAATTAGAAAAGAATAAGACTAAGGACGACGAAAATGACCTAAATGTTCATCCAATGACACAAACATACCTCTTCGATTCATAAGATTGCTTAAAAATCCTAATTGGACAAGAATAAGCCTATGGAGGACGAAAGTGACCTAAATGTTCATCCAATGACACAAACGCACCTATTGGATGCACAAGCTTGGTTTAAAACCCTAATTGATCGTGAATAAGCCTTGGGAGGACGAAAATGACCTAAATGCTCATCTAATGACACAAATACACTTATTGGATACACAAAATTGGTTAAAAACCGTATTTGGTCGAGAATAAGCATTGGGAGGATAAAAATGACCTAAATGGTCATCCAATGACACAAACACACCTATTGGATGCACAACATTGGTTAACAACCCTAAAGGTTATTGGATGACACAAATGAACTTATTGGATGCACAAGATTGCTTGAATCCCTAATTGGACAAGAATAAGACTATGCAGGACGAAAATGACCTAAATGTTCATCCAATGACACGAACACACCTATTCGATGAACAAGATTGTTAAAAAAACCCTAATGGTAAAAGTATAATCCTAGGGAGGACGAAAATGACATAAATTTTAATCTAATGGCACAAACACACGTATTGGAAGCAAAAGATTGGTTAAATTCCTAATTGCCTAAAAATGAGTCTTAGGAGGACGGAAATGACCTAAATTTTAACCTAATGGCACAAACAACCCTATTGGCAGCACAAGATTGGTTAAATTCCTAATTGCCTAACAATATGTCTTGGGAGGACGAAAATGACCTAAATGTTAATCTATTGAAACAAATGAACGTATTGGATGCACAAGATTGCATAAAAACCCTAATTGGACTAGAATAAGTCTATGGAGGACGAAGATGACCTAAATGTTAATCCAATGACACAAATAAACTTATCGGATGCACAAGATTGTTTAAAAACCCTAATTGGACTAGAATAAGTCTATGGAGGACGAAAATGACCTAAATGTTAATCCAATGACACAAATGAACTTATTGGATGCACTAGATTCCTTAAATACCCGAATTGGACAAGAATAAGACTAGGGAAGACGAAAATGACCTAAATGTTCACCTAATGACTCAAACACACCTATTGGATGAACAAGAATGGTTAATAATCCTAATTGCCAAAGAATAAGTCTAGGGAGGACGAAAATCACATAAATGATAATCTAATTACACAAATGAACTTATTGGATGCACAAGATTGGTTAAAAATGCTAATTTGACAAGAATAAGCCTAGGGAGGACGAAAATGACCTAAATGTTATTCGAATGACACAAACACACCTATTGGATGCACAAGTTTGGTTAAAAACCCTAATTGGAAAAGATTAACCATAGGGAGGACGAAAAGGACCTAAATGTTCATCCAATGACACAAACACACCTATTGGATGCACAATATTGGTTAAAAACACTAATTGGACAAGATTAAGTGTAGGGAGGACGAAAATGACCTAAATATTCATCCAATGTCACAAACACACCTATTGGATGCACAAGATTGGTTAAAAACCTTAATTGGAGAAGAATAACCCTATGGAGGATGAAAATGACCTAAATGTTCATCCAATGACACAAACACACCTATTAGAAGCACAAGATTGGTTAAAAACCCTAATTGGAGAAGAATAACCCTAGGGAGGACAAAAATGACCTAAATGTTCATCTAATGACACAAACACACCTTTTGGATGCACAAGAATGGTTAAAAACCCTAATTTCCAAAGACTAAGTATAGGGAGGACGAAAATTACCTAAATGTTAATCCAATTGCACAAACACACCTATTGGATGCCCAACATCGGATAAAATCCCTAATTTGAAAAGAATAAGCCTTGGGAGGACAAAAATGACCTAAATGTTAATCCAACTACACAAAGGAATTTATTGGAGGCACAAGATCCCTTAAAAACCAAAATTAGAAAAGAATAAGACTAAGGATGGCGAAAATGACCTAAATGTTCATCCAATGACACAAACATACCTCTTGGATTCATAAGATTGGTTAAAACCCAAATTGGACAAGAATAAGCCTAGCGAGAACGAAAGTGAGCTAAATGTTCATCCAATGACACAAACACACCTATTGGATGCACAAGTTTGGTTAAAAACCCTAATTGACAGAGAATAAGCCTTGGGAGGACGAAAATGACCTAAATGTTGTTCTAATGACACAAACACACTTATTAGATACACAAAATTGGTTAAAAACCATATTTGGTCGAGAATAAGCCTTGGGAGGATAATAATGACCCAAATGGTCATCCAATGTCACAATCACACCTATTGGATGCACAACATTGGTTAAAAACCCTAATTGGACAAGAATAAGCCCGAGGAGGACGAAAATAACCTAAAGGTTATTCCAAAGACACAAATGAACTTATTGGATGCACAAGATTTCTTAAATCCCTAATTGGACAAGAATAAGACTATGCAGAACGAAAATGACCTAAACGTTCATCCAATGACACGAACACACCTATTCGATGAACAAGATCGTTTAAAAACCCTAATTATAAAAGTATAATCCTAGGGAGGACGAAAATGGCATAAATTTTAATCCAATGGCAAAAACACACCTATTGAAAGCAAAAGATTGGTTAAATTCCTAATTGCCTAAGAATAAGTGTAGGGAGGACTAAAATGACCCAAATTTTAACCCAATGGCACAAACACCCCTATTGGAAGCACAAGATTGGTTAAATTCCAAATTGCCTAACAATAAGTCTTGGGAGGACGAAAATGACCTAAATGTTAATCCATTGACACAAATGAACGTATTGGATGCCCAAGATTGCCTCAAAACCCTAATTGGACTAGAATATGTCTATGGAGGACGAAGATGACCTAAATGTTAATCCAATGACACAAATGAACTTATTGGATGCACAAGATTGCTTAAAAACCCTAATTGGACTAGAATAGGTCTATGGAGGACGAAAATGACCTAACTGTTAATCCAATGACACAATATAACTTATTGGATGCACAAGATTTGTAAAAAACAGAAGTTGGACATGAATAAGCCTTGGGAGGACGAAAATGACCTAAATGTTAATCCAATGAATTAAATACACGTATTGGATACACATGATTGGTTAAAAACCATAATTGGACTTGAATAAGCAAAGGGATGACGAAAATGACCTAAATACTCATCCAATGACACAAACACACCTGTTGGATGCACAAGATAGGATAAAAACCCTAAATCCACAAGAATAAGCCTAAGGAGGACGAAAACGACCTAAATGTTAATCAATAGACACAAATTAACTTATTGGATGCACAAGATTGCTGAAAAACCCTAATTGACCAAGACTAAGGCTAAGGAGGACGCAAATGAACTAAATGCTGATCCAATGACACACACATACCTATTGGATGCACAAGATTTGTTAAACACCCTAATTGGTCGAGAATAAGCCTAGGGAGAACGAAAATGACCTAAATGCTCATCCAACGGCACAAGATTTGTTAAAAATTGAAATTGGACCAGAATAAGCCTTGGGAGGACGAGAATGACCAAAATGTTAATCCAAAGACAGAAATTAACTTATCGGATGCACAAGATTGCTTAAATACCATAATTGGACAAGAATATGACTAGGGAGGACGCAAATGACCTAATTGTTCATCCAATGGCACAAAGACACCTATCTGCTGCTCAAGAATGGTTAAAATTCCTAATTGCCAAAGAATAAGACTAGGGAGGACAAAAATGATCTAAATGTTAATCCCATGAAACAAATTAACTTATTGGATGCACAAGATTGGTTAAAAATGCTAATTTGACAAGAATAAGCCTAGGGAGGACGAAAATGACTTAAATGCACATCAAATGACACAAACACGCCTATTGGATGCATAAGATTGGTTAAAAACCGTAATTGGTCGAGAATAAACCTTAGGAGGACAAAAATGACCTAAATGCTCATCAAATGACACAAACACACCTATTGGATGCACAACATTGGTTTAAAACCTTAATTGGACAAAAATAAGCCTAGGGAAGACCAAAATAACGTAAATGTTATTCCAAAAACACAAATGAACTTATTGGATGCAACAGATTGCTTAAAAACCCTAATTGAACAAGAATAAGACTATGCAGGACGAAAAGGACCTAAATGTTCAACCAATAACACAAACACACCTTTTGGATGCACAACAATGGTTAAAAACCATAATTTCCAAAGACTAAGTCTAGGGAGGACGAAAATTACCTAAATCTTAATTAAATTGCACAAACACACCTATTGGATGCACAACATCGTATAAAAACCCTAATTGGACAAGAATAAGCCTTGGGAGGACGAAAATGACCTAAATGTTAATCCAACGACACAAAGGAGTTTATTGGACGCACAAGATTGCTTAAAAACCAAAATTAGAAAAGAATAAGACTAAGGACGACGAAAATGACCTAAATGTTCATCCAATGACACAAACATACCTCTTCGATTCATAAGATTGCTTAAAAATCCTAATTGGACAAGACTAAGCCTATGGAGGACGAAAGTGACCCAAATGTTCATCCAATGACACAAACGCACCTATTGGATGCACAAGCTTGGTTAAAAACCCTAATTGATCGTGAATAAGCCTTGGGAGGACGAAAATGACCTAAATGCTCATCTAATGACACAAACACACTTATTGGATGCACAAAATTGGTTAAAAACCGTATTTGGTCGAGAATAAGCATTGGGAGGATAAAAATGACCTAAATGGTCATCCAATGACACAAACACACCTATTGGATGCACAACATTGGTTAAAAACCCTAATTGGACAAGAATAAGCCCGTGAAGGACGAAAATAACCTAAAGGTTATTCCAAAGACACAAATGAACTTATTGGATGCACAAGATTGCTTAAATCCCTAATTGGACAAGAATAAGACTATGCAGGACGAAAATGACCTAAATGTTCATCCAATGACACGAACACACCTATTCGATGAACAAGTTCGTTAAAAAACCCTAATGGTAAAAGTATCATCCTAGGGATGACGAAAATGACATAAATTTTAATCCAATGGCACAAACACACCTATTGGAACCAAAAGATTGGTTAAATTCCTAATTGCCTAAAAATGAGTCTAAGGAGGACGAAAATGACCTAAACTTTAACCCAATGGTACAAACAACCCTATTGGCAGCACAAGATTGGTTAAATTCCTAATTGCCTAACAATATGTCTTGGGAGGACAAAAATGACCTAAATGTTAATCCATTGAAACAAATGAACGTATTGGATGCACAAGATTGCATAAAAACCCTAATTGGACTAGAATAAGTCTATGGAGGACGAAGATGACCTAAATGTTAATTCAATGACACAAATAAACTTATTGGATGCACAAGATTGTTTAAAAACCCTAATTGCACTAGAATAAGTCCATGGAGGACGAAAATGACCTAAATATTAATCCAATAACACAATGAACTTATTGGATGCACCAGATTCCTTAAAAACCCGAATTGGACTAGAATAAGACTAGGGATGACGAAAATGACCTAAATGTTCACCTAATGACTCAAACACACCTATTGGATGAACAAGAATGGTTAATAATCCTAATTGCCAAAGAATAAGTCTAGGGAGGACGAAAATCACATAAATGTTAATCTAATTACACAAATGAACTTGTTGGATGCACAAGATTGGTTAAAAATACTAATTTGACAAGAATAAGCCTAGGGAGGAAGAAAATGACTTAAATGCACATCCAATGACACAAACACGCCTATTGGATGCATAAGATTGGTTAAAAACCGTAATTGGTCGAGAATAAGCCTTAGGAGGACAAAAATGACCTAAATGCTCATCAAATGACACAAACACACCTATTGGATGCATAACATTGGTTAAAAACCTTAATTGGACTAAAATAAGCCTAGGGAGGAGAAAAGTAACCTAAATGTTATTCCAAAAACACAAATGAGCTTATTGGATGCACAAGATTGCTTAAAAACCCTAATTGAACAAGAATAAGACTATGCAGGACGAAAAGGACCTAAATGTTCATCCAATAACACAAACACACCTTTTGGATGCACAACAATGGTTAAAAACCATAATTTCCAAAGACTAAGTATAGGGAGGACGGAAATTACCTAAATGTTAATCCAACGACACAAAGGAGTTTATTGGACGCACAAGATTGCTTAAAAACCAAAATTAGAAAAGAATAAGACTAAGGACGACGAAAATGACCTAAATGTTCATCCAATGACACAAACATACCTCTTCGATTCATAAGATTGCTTAAAAATCCTAATTGGACAAGAATAAGCCTATGGAGGACGAAAGTGACCCAAATGTTCATCCAATGACACAAACGCACCTATTGGATGCACAAGCTTGGTTAAAAACCCTAATTGATCTTGAATAAGCCTTGGGAGGACGAAAATGACCTAAATGCTCATCTAATGACACAAACATACTTATTGGATACACAAAATTGGTTAAAAACCGTATTTGGTCGAGAATAAGCATTGGGAGGATAAAAATGACCTAAATGGTCATCCAATGACACAAACACACCTATTGGATGCACAACATTGGTTAAAAACCCTAATTGGACAAGAATAAGCCCGTGAAGGACGAAAATAACCTAAAGGTTATTCCAAAGACACAAATGAACTTATTGGATGCACAAGATTGCTTAAATCCCTAATTGGACAAGAATAAGACTATGCAGGACGAAAATGACCTAAATGTTCATCCAATGACACGAACACACCTATTCGATGAACAAGTTCGTTAAAAAACCCTAATGGTAAAAGTATCATCCTAGGGATGACGAAAATGACATAAATTTTAATCCAATGGCACAAACACACCTATTGGAACCAAAAGATTGGTTAAATTCCTAATTGCCTAAAAATGAGTCTAAGGA
>JBBPBT010000229.1:102106-184143 GCA_037974875.1 Cicer bijugum
AAAACCCTAATTGGACTAGAATAAGTCTATGGAGGACGAAGATGACCTAAATGTTAATCCAATGACACAAATAAACTTATTGGATGCACAAGATTGTTTAAAAACCCTAATTGGACTAGAATAAGTCCATGGAGGACGAAAATGACCTAAATATTAATCCAATGACACAATGAACTTATTGGATGCACCAGATTCCTTAAAAACCCGAATTGGACTAGAATAAGACTAGGGTTGACGAAAATGACCTAAATGTTCACCTAATGACTCAAACACACCTATTGGATGAACAAGAATGGTTAATAATCCTAATTGCCAAAGAATAAGTCTAGGGAGGACGAAAATCACATAAATGTTAATCTAATTACACAAATGAACTTGTTGGATGCACAAGATTGGTTAAAAAATACTAATTTGACAAGAATAAGCCTAGGGAGGAAGAAAATGACTTAAATGCACATCCAATGACACAAACACGCCTATTGGATGCATAAGATTGGTTAAAAACCGTAATCGGTCGAGAATAAGCCTTAGGAGGACAAAAATGACCTAAATGCTCATCAAATGACACAAACACACCTATTGGATGCATAACATTGGTTAAAAACCTTAATTGGACTAAAATAAGCCTAGGGAGGAGAAAAGTAACCTAAATGTTATTCCAAAAACACAAATGAGCTTATTGGATGCACAAGATTGCTTAAAAACCCTAATTGAACAAGAATAAGACTATGCAGGACGAAAAGGACCTAAATGTTCATCCAATAACACAAACACACCTTTTGGATGCACAACAATGGTTAAAAACCATAATTTCCAAAGACTAAGTATAGGGAGGACGGAAATTACCTAAATGTTAATCCAACGACACAAAGGAGTTTATTGGACGCACAAGATTGCTTAAAAACCAAAATTAGAAAAGAATAAGACTAAGGACGGCGAAAATGACCTAAATGTTCATCCAATGACACAAACATACCTCTTCGATTCATAAGATTGCTTAAAAATCCTAATTGGACAAGAATAAGCCTATGGAGGACGAAAGTGACCCAAATGTTCATCCAATGACACAAACGCACCTATTGGATGCACAAGCTTGGTTAAAAACCCTAATTGATCGTGAATAAGCCTTGGGAGGACGAAAATGACCTAAATGCTCATCTAATGACACAAACACACTTATTGGATACACAAAATTGGTTAAAAACCGTATTTGGTCGAGAATAAGCATTGGGAGGATAAAAATGACCTAAATGGTCATCCAATGACACAAACACACCTATTGGATGCACAACATTGGTTAAAAACCCTAATTGGACAAGAATAAGCCCGTGAAGGACGAAAATAACCTAAAGGTTATTCCAAAGACACAAATGAACTTATTGGATGCACAAGATTGCTTAAATCCCTAATTGGACAAGAATAAGACTATGCAGGACGAAAATGACCTAAATGTTCATCCAATGACACGAACACACCTATTCGATGAACAAGTTCGTTAAAAAACCCTAATGGTAAAAGTATCATCCTAGGGATGACGAAAATGACATAAATTTTAATCCAATGGCACAAACACACCTATTGGAACCAAAAGATTGGTTAAATTCCTAATTGCCTAAAAATGAGTCTAAGGAAGACGAAAATGACCTAAATTTTAACCCAATGGTACAAACAACCCTATTGGCAGCACAAGATTGGTTAAATTCCTAATTGCCTAACAATATGTCTTGGGAGGACAAAAATGACCTAAATGTTAATCCATTGAAACAAATGAACGTATTGGATGCACAAGATTGCATAAAAACCCTAATTGGACTAGAATAAGTCTATGGAGGACGAAGATGACCTAAATGTTAATCCAATGACACAAATAAACTTATTGGATGCACAAGATTGTTTAAAAACCCTAATTGGACTAGAATAAGTCCATGGAGGACGAAAATGACCTAAATATTAATCCAATGACACAATGAACTTATTGGATGCACCAGATTCCTTAAAAACCCGAATTGGACTAGAATAAGACTAGGGATGACGAAAATGACCTAAATGTTCACCTAATGACTCAAACACACCTATTGGATGAACAAGAATGGTTAATAATCCTAATTGCCAAAGAATAAGTCTAGGGAGGACGAAAATCACATAAATGTTAATCTAATTACACAAATGAACTTGTTGGATGCACAAGATTGGTTAAAAATACTAATTTGACAAGAATAAGCCTAGGGAGGATGAAAATGACTTAAATGCACATCCAATGACACAAACACGCCTATTGGATGCATAAGATTGGTTAAAAACCGTAATTTGTCGAGAATAAACCTTAGGAGGATAAAAATGATCTAAATGCTCATCAAATGACACAAACACACCTATTGGATGCACAACATTGGTTTAAAACCTTAATTGGACAAAAATAAGCCTAGGGAGGACAAAAATAACGTAAATGTTATTCCAAAAACACAAATGAACTTATTGGATGCAACAGATTGCTTAAAAACCCTAATTGAACAAGAATAAGACTATGCAGGACGAAAAGGACCTATATGTTAACCAATAACACAAACACACCTGTTGGATGCACAAGAATGGTTAAAAACCCAAATTGCCAAAGACTAAGTCTAGGGAGGACGAAAATTACCTAAATCTTAATCAAAATGCACAAACACACCTATTGGATGCACAACATCGTATAAAAACCCTAATTGGACAAGAATAAGCCTTGGGAGGACGAAAATGACCTAAATGTTAATCCAACGACACAAAGGAGTTTATTGGACGAAAAGAATAAGACTAAGGACGACGAAAATGACCTAAATCTTCATCCAATGACACAAACATACCTCTTCGATTCATAAGATTGCTTAAAAATCCTAATTGGACAAGAATAAGCCTATGGAGGACGAAAGTGACCTAAATGTTCATCCAATGACACAAACGCACCTATTGGATGCACAAGCTTGGTTTAAAACCCTAATTGATCGTGAATAAGCCTTGGGAGGACGAAAATGACCTAAATGCTCATCTAATGACACAAACACACTTATTGGATACACAAAATTGGTTAAAAACCGTATTTGGTCGAGAATAAGCATTGGGAGGATAAAAATGACCTAAATGGTCATCCAATGACACAAACACACCTATTGGATGCACAACATTGGTTAAAAACCCTAATTGGACAAGAATAAGCCCGTGAAGGACGAAAATAACCTAAAGGTTATTCCAAAGACACAAATGAACTTATTGGATGCACAAGATTGCTTAAATCCCTAATTGGACAAGAATAAGACTATGCAGGACGAAAATGACCTAAATGTTCATCCAATGACACGAACACACCTATTCGATGAACAAGTTCGTTAAAAAACCCTAATGGTAAAAGTATCATCCTAGGGATGACGAAAATGACATAAATTTTAATCCAATGGCACAAACACACCTATTGGAACCGAAAGATTGGTTAAATTCCTAATTGCCTAAAAATGAGTCTAAGGAGGACGAAAATGACCTAAATTTTAACCCAATGGTACAAACAACCCTATTGGCAGCACAAGATTGGTTAATTCCTAATTGCCTAACAATATGTCTTGGGAGGACAAAAATGACCTAAATGTTAATCCATTGAAACAAATGAACGTATTGGATGCACAAGATTGCATGAAAACCCTAATTGGACTAGAATAAGTCTATGGAGGACGAAGATGACCTAAATGTTAATCCAATGACACAAATAAACTTATTGGATGCACAAGATTGTTTAAAAACCCTAATTGGACTAGAATAAGTCCATGGAGGACGAAAATGACCTAAATATTAATCCAATGACACAATGAACTTATTGGATGCACCAGATTCCTTAAAAACCCGAATTGGACTAGAATAAGACTAGGGTTGACGAAAATGACCTAAATGTTCACCTAATGACTCAAACACACCTATTGGATGAACAAGAATGGTTAATAATCCTAATTGCCAAAGAATAAGTCTAGGGAGGACGAAAATCACATAAATGTTAATCTAATTACACAAATGAACATGTTGGATGCACAAGATTGGTTAAAAATACTAATTTGACAAGAATAAGCCTAGGGAGGATGAAAATGACTTAAATGCACATCCAATGACACAAACACGCCTATTGGATGCATAAGATTGGTTAAAAACCGTAATTGGTCGAGAATAAGCCTTAGGAGGACAAAAATGACCTAAATGCTCATCAAATGACACAAACACACCTATTGGATGCATAACATTGGTTAAAAACCTTAATTGGACTAAAATAAGCCTAGGGAGGAGAAAAGTAACCTAAATGTTATTCCAAAAACACAAATGAGCTTATTGGATGCACAAGATTGCTTAAAAACCCTAATTGAACAAGAATAAGACTATGCAGGATGAAAAGGACCTAAATGTTCATCCAATAACACAAACAAACCTTTTGGATGCACAACAATGGTTAAAAACCATAATTTCCAAAGACTAAGTATAGGGAGGACGGAAATTACCTAAATGTTAATCCAACGACACAAAGGACTTTATTGGAAGTACAAGATCCCTTAAAAACCAAAATTAGAAAAGAAAAAGACTAAGGACGACGAAAATGACCTAAATGATCATCCAATGACACAAACATACCTCTTGGATTCATAAGATTGGTTAAAACCCAAATTGGTCAAGAATAAGCCTAGCGAGAACGAAAGTGAGCCAAATGTTCATCCAATGACACAAACGCACCTATTGGATGCACAAGCTTGGTTAAAATCCCTAATTGATCGTGAATAAGCCTTGGGAGGACGAAAATGACCTAAATGCTCATCTAATGACACAAACACACTTATTGGATACACAAAATTGGTTAAAAACCATATTTGGTCGAGAATAAGCCTTGGGAGGATAATAATGACCTAAATGGTCATTCAATGTCACAAACACACCTATTGGATGCACAACATTGGTTAAAAACCCTAATTGGACAAGAATAAGCCCGAGGAGGACGAAAATAACCTAAAGGTTATTCCAAAGACACAAATGAACTTATTGGATGCACAAGATTGCTTAAATCCCTAATTGGACAAGAATAAGACTATGCAGGACGAAAATGACCTAAATGTTCATCCAATGACACGAACACACCTATTCGATGAACAAGTTCGTTAAAAAACCCTAATTATAAAAGTATCATCCTAGGGATGACGAAAATGACATAAATTTTAATCCAATGGCACAAACACACCTATTGGAACCAAAAGATTGGTTAAATTCCTAATTGCCTAAAAATGAGTCTAAGGAGGACGAAAATGACCTAAATTTTAACCCAATGGTACAAACAACCCTATTGGCAGCACAAGATTGGTTAATTCCTAATTGCCTAACAATATGTCTTGGGAGGACAAAAATGACCTAAATGTTAATCCATTGAAACAAATGAACGTATTGGATGCACAAGATTGCATGAAAACCCTAATTGGACTAGAATAAGTCTATGGAGGACGAAGATGAGCTAAATGTTAATCCAATGACACAAATAAACTTATTGGATGCACAAGATTGTTTAAAAACCCTAATTGGACTAGAATAAGTCCATGGAGGACGAAAATGACCTAAATATTAATCCAATGACACAATGAACTTATTGGATGCACCAGATTCCATAAAAACCCGAATTGGACTAGAATAAGACTAGGGTTGACGAAAATGACCTAAATGTTCACCTAATGACTCAAACACACCTATTGGATGAACAAGAATGGTTAATAATCCTAATTGCCAAAGAATAAGTCTAGGGAGGACGAAAATCACATAAATGTTAATCTAATTACACAAATGAACATGTTGGATGCACAAGATTGGTTAAAAATACTAATTTGACAAGAATAAGCCTAGGGAGGATGAAAATGACTTAAATGCACATCCAATGACACAAACACGCCTATTGGATGCATAAGATTGGTTAAAAACCGTAATTGGTCGAGAATAAGCCTTAGGAGGACAAAAATGACCTAAATGCTCATCAAATGACACAAACACACCTATTGGATGCATAACATTGGTTAAAAACCTTAATTGGACTAAAATAAGCCTAGGGAGGAGAAAAGTAACCTAAATGTTATTCCAAAAACACAAATGAGCTTATTGGATGCACAAGATTGCTTAAAAACCCTAATTGAACAAGAATAAGACTATGCAGGACGAAAAGGACCTAAATGTTCATCCAATAACACAAACAAACCTTTTGGATGCACAACAATGGTTAAAAACCATAATTTCCAAAGACTAAGTATAGGGAGGACGGAAATTACCTAAATGTTAATCCAACGACACAAAGGACTTTATTGGAAGTACAAGATCCCTTAAAAACCAAAATTAGAAAAGAAAAAGACTAAGGACGACGAAAATGACCTAAATGATCATCCAATGACACAAACATACCTCTTGGATTCATAAGATTGGTTAAAACCCAAATTGGTCAAGAATAAGCCTAGCGAGAACGAAAGTGAGCCAAATGTTCATCCAATGACACAAACGCACCTATTGGATGCACAAGCTTGGTTAAAATCCCTAATTGATCGTGAATAAGCCTTGGGAGGACGAAAATGACCTAAATGCTCATCTAATGACACAAACACACTTATTGGATACACAAAATTGGTTAAAAACCATATTTGGTCGAGAATAAGCCTTGGGAGGATAATAATGACCTAAATGGTCATTCAATGTCACAAACACACCTATTGGATGCACAACATTGGTTAAAAACCCTAATTGGACAAGAATAAGCCCGAGGAGGACGAAAATAACCTAAAGGTTATTCCAAAGACACAAATGAACTTATTGGATGCACAAGATTTCTTAAATCCCTAATTGGACAAGAATAAGACTATGCAGGACGAAAATGACCTAAATGTTCATCCAATGACACGAACACACCTATTCGATGAACAAGATCGTTTAAAAACCCTAATTATAAAAGTATCATCCTAGGGATGACGAAAATGACATAAATTTTAATCCAATGGCACAAACACACCTATTGGAACCAAAAGATTGGTTAAATTCCTAATTGCCTAAAAATGAGTCTAAGGAGGACGAAAATGACCTAAATTTTAACCCAATGGTACAAACAACCCTATTGGCAGCACAAGATTGGTTAAATTCCTAATTGCCTAACAATATGTCTTGGGAGGACAAAAATGACCTAAATGTTAATTCATTGAAACAAATGAACGTATTGGATGCACAAGATTGCATAAAAACCCTAATTGGACTAGAATAAGTCTATGGAGGACGAAGATGACCTAAATGTTAATCCAATGACACAAATAAACTTATTGGATGCACAAGATTGTTTAAAAACCCTAATTGGACTAGAATAAGTCCATGGAGGACGAAAATGACCTAAATATTAATCCAATGACACAATGAACTTATTGGATGCACCAGATTCCTTAAAAACCCGAATTGGACTAGAATAAGACTAGGGATGACGAAAATGACCTAAATGTTCACCTAATGACTCAAACACACCTATTGGATGAACAAGAATGGTTAATAATCCTAATTGCCAAAGAATAAGTCTAGGGAGGACGAAAATCACATAAATGTTAATCTAATTACACAAATGAACTTGTTGGATGCACAAGATTGGTTAAAAATACTAATTTGACAAGAATAAGCCTAGGGAGGAAGAAAATGACTTAAATGCACATCCAATGACACAAACACGCCTATTGGATGCATAAGATTGGTTAAAAACCGTAATTGGTCGAGAATAAGCCTTAGGAGGACAAAAATGACCTAAATGCTCATCAAATGACACAAACACACCTATTGGATGCATAACATTGGTTAAAAACCTTAATTGGACTAAAATAAGCCTAGGGAGGAGAAAAGTAACCTAAATGTTATTCCAAAAACACAAATGAGCTTATTGGATGCACAAGATTGCTTAAAAACCCTAATTAAACAAGAATAAGACTATGCAGGACGAAAAGGACCTAAATGTTCATCCAATAACACAAACACACCTTTTGGATGCACAACAATGGTTAAAAACCATAATTTCCAAAGACTAAGTATAGGGAGGACGGAAATTACCTAAATGTTAATCCAACGACACAAAGGACTTTATTGGAAGTACAAGATCCCTTAAAAACCAAAATTAGAAAAGAAAAAGACTAAGGATGTCGAAAATGACCTAAATGATCATCCAATGACACAAACATACCTCTTGGATTCATAAGATTGGTTAAAACCCAAATTGGTCAAGAATAAGCCTAGCGAGAACGAAAGTGAGCTAAATGTTCATCCAATGACACAAACGCACCTATTGGATGCACAAGTTTGGTTAAAAACCCTAATTGACCGAGAATAAGCCTTGGGAGGACGAAAATGACCTAAATGTTGTTTTAATGACACAAACACACTTATTGGATACACAAAATTGGTTAAAAACCATATTTGGTCGAGAATAAGCCTTGGGAGGATAATAATGACCTAAATGGTCATTCAATGTCACAAACACACCTATTGGATGCACAACATTGGTTAAAAACCCTAATTGGACAAGAATAAGCCCGAGGAGGACGAAAATAACCTAAAGGTTATTCCAAAGACACAAATGAACTTATTGGATGCACAAGATTTCTTAAATCCTTAATTGGACAAGAATAAGACTATGCAGGACGAAAATGACCTAAATGTTCATCCAATGACACGAACACACCTATTCGATGAACAAGATCGTTTAAAAACCCTAATTATAAAAGTATAATCCCAGGGAGGACGAAAATGGCATAAATTTTAATCCAATGGCAAAAACACACCTATTGGAAGCAAAAGATTAGTTAAATTCCTAATTGCTAAAGAATAAGTATAGGGAGGACGAAAATGACCTAAATTTTAACCCAATGGCTCAAACACCCCTATTGGAAGCACAAGATTGGTTAAATTCCAAATTGCCTAACAATAAGTCTTGGGAGGATGAAAATGACCTAAATGTTAATCCATTGACACAAATGAACGTATTGGATGCACAAGATTGCCTCAAAACCCTAATTGGACTAGAATATGTCTACGGAGGACGAAGATGACCTAAATGTTAATCCAATGACACAAATGAACTTACTGGATGCACAAGATTGCTGTAAAACCCTTATTGGACTAGAATAGGTCTATGGAGGACGAAAATGACCTAACTGTTAATCCAATGACACAATATAACTTATTGGATGCACAAGATTTGTAAAAAACAGAAATTGGACATGAATAAGCCTTGGGAGGACGAAAATGACCTAAATGTTAATCCAATGAAACAAATACACGTATTGGATACACATGATTGGTTAAAAACCATAATTGGACTTGAATAAGCTAAGGGATGACGAAAATGACCTAAATACTCATCCAATGACACAAACACACCTGTTGGATGCACAAGATAGGATAAAAACCCTAATTCCACAAGAATAAGCCTAGGGAGGACGAAAACGACCTAAATGTTAATCCATAGACACAAATGAACTTATTGGATGCACAAGATTGCTGAAAAACCCTAATTGACCATGACTAAGCCTAAGGAGGACGCAAATGAACTAAATGTTAATCAAATGACACACACATACCTATTGGATGCACAAGATATGTTAAACACCCTAATTGGTCGAGAATAAGCCTAGGGAGAACGAAAATGACCTAAATGCTCATCCAATGGCACAAGATTTGTTAAAAACTGAAATTGGACCAGAATAAGCCTTGGGAGGACGAAAATGACCAAAATGTTAATCCAAAGATAGAAATAAACTTATCGGATGCACAAGATTGCTTAAAAACCATAATTGGACAAGAATATGACTAGGGAGGACGCAAATGACCTAATTGTTCATCCAATGGCACAAAGACACCTATCAGATGCACAAGAATGGTTAAAATTCCTAATTGCCAAAGAATAAGACTAGGGAGTACAAAAATGATCTAAATGTTAATCCCATGAAACAAATGAACTTATTGGATGCACAAGATTAGTTAAAAATGCTAATTTGACAAGAATAAGCCTAGGGAGGACGAAAATGACTTAAATGCACATAACTACTAGATAATCCAACGACACAAACACACCTACTGGATGCACATAACTGGTTTAAAATCCTAATTGGACAAGAATAAGGCTGGGGAGGGTGAAATTGACCTAAATGTAAATCCAATGAAACAAAGACACCAATTGGCTGCATATGATTGATTAAAAATCCTTATTGCTGGAGAATAAGTCTAGGGAGGACGAAAATGACCTAAATGTTAATCAAATGAAACAAATGAACTTATTGGATGCACGAGATTGCTTAAAAACCCTAATGGAACTAGAAGAAGCATAGGGAGGATGAAGATGACCTAAATTCTTATCCAATGACACAAACACACGTACTAGATGCACAAGATTGGTTAAAAACCCTAATTAGACGGGAATAAGTCTACGGAGAACTAAAATGACCTAAATTTTAATCCAATGACACAAACACACCAATTGGATGCACAAGATTGGTTAAAACCAAAATTGGACAAGAATAAGTCTACAGAGGAAGAAAATGACTTAAATGTTTATCTAATGACACAAATGGAGTTACTGGATGCACAAGATTGCTTAAAAACCACAAATGGTCAAGAATAAGAATAAGGAGGACAAAAATGTTCTAAATTTTCGTCCAATGACACAAACAGACTTATCAGATATTCAGGATTGCTCAAAAAACCTAAATGGAGAAGAATACGATTAAGGAGGATAAAAATGTTCTAAATGTTCATCCATTGGTTAAAAAATTAATTGGACAAGAATAAGCCTAGGGATGACGAAAATGTCCTAAATGTCAATCCAATGACAAAAATGAACTTATTTGATGCACAAGATTGCTTAAAAATCCTAATTAGACAAGAATAAGACATGGGAGGACGAAAATGACCTAAATGTTCGTCCAATGTCACATACATAACAATTGGATGCACAAGATTGGTTAAAAACCCTAGTGGCCTAAGAATAAGTCTACGGAGGACGAAAATGACCTAAATGTTAATCCAATGACACAAACACACCTACTGGATGCACAAGATTGGTTAAAAACCCTAATTAGACAAGAATAACCCTAAGTAGGACGAAAATAACCTAAATAATTATCCAATGATACAAACACATCTATTGCATTCAGAAGAATGGTTAAAAAACCTTATTGGACAAGAATAAGACTAGGGAAGACGAAAATGACCAAAATCTTCATCAAATGAGACAAACACACCTATTGGATGCCCAAGAATGGTTCAAAACCCTAATTGCCAAAGAATTACTACGCCGGACAAAAATGACTTAAATATTAAACCAATGACACAAATGAACTTGTTGGATGCACGAGATTGGTTAAAAACCCTAATTGGACAAGAATAAGCATAGGGAGGACAAAAATTACCTAGATGCTCATCCAATGACACAAACACACCTATTGCATGCACAAGATTGGTTAAAAACACTTATTGGACAAGAAAAAGCCTAGGAAGGACGAAAATGACGTAACTGTTAATCCGAATATACAAATGAACTTAACGAATGCATATCATTGCTTAAAAAACCTAGTTGGACAAGAATAAGACTAGGGCAGACGATAATGACCTAAATGTTCATTCAATGAAAGAAACACACCTATTGGATGCACAAGATTGCTTAAAAACCCTAATTGGACTAGAATAAGTCTAGGGAGGAACAAAAAGACCTAAATGTTCATCCAATGACACAAACACCCTTATTGGATGCACAAGATTAGTTAAAAATCTTAATTGGACAAGAATAAGCCCTAGGAGGACGAAAATGACCTTAATGTTAATCCAATGACACAAATGAAATTGGACAAGAATAACCCTAGGGCGGATGAAAATGACCTGAATGTTAATCCAAACACACAAATAAACTGATTGGACGCATAAGATTGCTTAAAAACCCTAATTGGACAAGAATAAGACTAGGGAGTACACAAATGACCTAAATGTTCATGCAATGACACAAACACACCTATCAGATGCACAAGAATAGTTAAAATTCCTAATTGCCAAAGAATATGTCTAGGGAGGACGTAAATGATCTAAATGTTTATCCCATGACACAAATGAACTTATTTGATGCAGAAGATTGGTTAAAAACCCTAATTGGACAAGAATAAGCCTAGGGAGGACGAAAATGACCTAAATGCTTATCCAATGACGCAAACAAACCTATTGGATGCACCAGATTTGTTAAAAAATCCTAATTGCACAAGAATAAGCCTAGGGAAAACGAAAGTGGCCTCAATGTTAATCCAAAGAAACAAATGAACTTATTGGAGGCACAAGATTGCAAAAAAAAACCTTAATTGGACAAGAATAAGACTAGGGAGAACGAAAATGACCAAAATGTTCATCCAATGACACCATCCAACCTATTGGATGCACAAGAGTAGTTAAAATCCATAATTGGACAAGAAGAAGCCAAGCGAAGACGAAAATGACCTAAATGTTCATCAGATGACACAAACACACCTATTAGATGCACAAGATTGGTTAAACACCGTAATTTGACTAGAATAAGCCTAGGGAGGACGAAAATGACGTAAATGATAATCCAACGACAGAAACACACCTATTGGATGCACATAATTGGTTAAAACCCCTAATTCAACAAGAATAAGCCTAGGGAGGACAAAAATGACCTAACAGTTAATCCAAAGACGCAAATGAACTTATCAGATGCACATGATAGCTTAAAAAAACTAATTGGACAGAATAAGACTAGGGCAGACGATAATGACCTAAATGTTCATTCAATGACAAAAACACACGTATTCGATGCACAAGATTGGTTAAAAACCCGAATAGCACAAGAATAACCCTACAGAGGAATAAAAAGACCTAGATGTCCATTCAATGGCACAAACACACCTATTGGATGCACAAGATCAGTTAAAAATCCTAATTGGACCAGAATAAGCCATAGGAGGACGAAAATGACCTAAATGTTAATCCAATGACACAAGATTTGTTAAAAACTGAAATAGACAAGAATAAGCCTAGGGAGGACGAAACTGACCTAAATGTTAATCGAATGACACAAATACGTATTGGATACACATGATTGGTTAAAAATTGTAATTGGAATAGAATGACCCTAGGGAGGACGAAAATGACCTAAATACTCATCCAACGACACAAACAAACCTATTGGATGCACAAGATTAGATAAAAACCCTAATTGTAGAAGAATAAGCCTAGGGAGGAAGAAAATGACCTAAATGTTAATCCATATACCCAAATGAACTTATTGGATGCACAATATTGCTTAAAAACCCTAACTTGACAAGACTAAGCATAAGGAGAACACAAATGACCTAATTGCTCATCCAATGACACACACAGACTTATTGGATGCACATGATATGATAAACATACCTATTGGATGCATAAGATTGCTTAAAAACCCCAATTAGACAAGAATAAGTCTAGGGAGGACGAAAATGACCTAAATGTTAATCGAAAGACACAAATAAACTTATTAGGAGCACAAGATTGCTTAAAAACCCTAATTCGACCAGAATAAGACTAAGGAGGACGCAAATGACCTAAATGTTCATCTAATGACACAAACACGCCTATCAGATGCACAAGAATGGTTAAAATTCCTAATTGCTAAAGAATATGTCTAGGGAGGACGAAAATAATCTAAATGTTAATCCCATGACACATATGAACTTATTGGATTCACAAGATTGGTTAAAAACCCTAATTGGAACAAGAATAAGCCTAGGGAGGATGAAAATGACCTAAATTCTCTTCCAATGACACAAACACACCTATTAGATGCACATGATTGGTTAAAAACCCAAATTGCAGAAGAATAAGCCTAGGGAGGAAGAAAACGACCTAAATGTTAATCCATATACCCAAATGAACTTATTGGATGCACAAGATTGCTTAAAAACCCTAACTGGACAAGACTAAGCCTAAGGAGGACGCAAATGACCTAAATGCTCATCCAATGACACACACAGACTTATTGGATGCACAAGATATGTTAAACACGCCTATTGGATGCATAAGATTGTTTAAAACCCCAATTTGACAAGAAAAAGTCTAGGGAGGACGAGAATGACCTAAATGTTAATCGGAGGACAAAAATAAACTTATTAGATGCACAAGATTGCTTAAAAACCCTAGTTCGACCAGAATAAGACTAGGGAGGACGCAAATTACCTAAATGTTCATCCAATGACACAAACACACCTATAAGATGTACAAGAATGGTTAAAATTCCTAATTGCCAAAGAATATGTCTAGGGAGGACGAAAATGATCTAAATGTTAATCCCATGACACAAATGAACTTATTGGAAGCACAAGATTGGTTAAAAACCCTAATTGGAACAAGAATAAGTCCAGGGAGGACGAAAATGACCTAAATTCTCATCCAATGACACAAACACACCTATTTGAAGCACAAGATTGGTTAAAAACCCTAATTGGTAGAGAATAAGCCTAGGGAGGACGAAAATGACCTAAATGCTCATCTAATGACACAAGCACACCTATTGGACGCACAAGATTTGTTAAAAACCCTAATTGCACAATAATGAGCCTAGGGAAAACGAAAAATGACCTAAATGTTAATCCGAAGACACAAATGAACTTATTGGATGCACAAGATTGCTTAAAAACCCTAATTGGACAAGAATAAGACTAGGGAGAACGAAAATGACCAAAATGTTCATCCAATGACACCATCCAACCTATTGGATGCACAAGATTAGTTAAAATCCCTAATTGGACAAGAAGATGCCAAGGGTGGACGAAAATGACATAAATCTTCATCCGATGACACAAACACACCTATTGGATGCATATAATTGGGTTAAGACCCTAATTGGACAAGAATAAGGCTAGGGAGGGCGAAAATGACATCAGTTGTACCTTCATGAGTTTCTTGGAGTGTATCCCACATTTCTTTGGCAGTTTTGCAATTTGTTACCCTGAAAAACTCATCAGCACTCAAAGTAGAAGTTATTATATTTTTGGCTTTTGCATTATAGCAAACTTTTTTCTCATCGTCATCAGACCAATCAGATCTTGGTTTCATGATTAATAATCCATCATTACCAGCAAGTCTAGGCACATAAGGACCATTTTCTATTGCATCTAATATGTAAAGACCCACTACAAAAAATGATGGATTTTGTGAGGGCCAAAAGCCCTCACAAAGGGTAAATAGCAGCCACAAAGGTGGATTTTGTGAGGGCTTTTGGCAGCCACAAAAAAGCTGGTCACAAAATTTTGTGAGGGCTTTTGCAGCCACAAAGTTCCTGAAACAGGTAGACATTTGTGAGGGCTTTTGCAGCCACAAAAGACAGGCATTTGTGAGGGCTTTTGCAGCCACAAAAGTCTGCCTTTGTGAGGGCACAGGCCGCCACAAAGGACAGGTTGAATTTTTCTGATTGGACCTTTGTGAGGGCCCAGACCGCCACAAATTCCCTCCCTCCTTTGTGAGGGCTTTTGGCCGCCACATATGCCATCCTGATTAAAAAATAATATATTTTGTGAGGGCTTAGGCCGCCACAAAATAATACGTATTTAATAAATTAATTTTTAAATTCAAAATTAATAGTTTATTATAATATTATATATAATAAATTAATATAAATATAATATTAAAATTATAATTATAATTAAATTAAAATTAAAATTATAATTAAATTAAAATTTAAATTAAATTTAAAATATAATGTAATTATAAATTAAATTTAATATATAATAAACTAATCTTAATTTAATTAAAAACTTAAAATAAAATATTTAAATTAAAATTAAAGATTAATAATTAAATTAAAGATTAATTTAAATAATAAAATATTTAAATTAATAACAAAATATTTTGTGTAGAGAGAAGGATGAGAGAATAGTTAGAATAAGATTTTAGAGAGAAGTTGGATGTGAAAAAATGAAGGAGGAGGGGAGAAAAATATATATAGTGTTACCTTGAGCATTTGTGGCGGCCAAAGCAGCCACAAAGTCCACGTAGGTTTAAAATTTTGTGGCGGCCTTTGCAGCCACAAAGTCCACGTGCCCATTCCTTTGTGGCGGCCTTTGCAGCCACAAATGCCACTGGTCACGTCAGTCCTTTGTGACGGATTTGGCCCTCACAAATTAATTTTTTGTGGCTGTAAAAGCCCTCACAAAATCCAGTTAAATGTTTAAAAATTTGTGAGGGCTTTTTCAGCCACAAATAAAGACCAATTTCAATTTTGGCATTTGTGAGGGTTTTATTCGGCCACAAAATATTTATAATGTTGGCCACAAAATGGTGTTTTTCTTGTAGTGACCACTTGCCTCTAGAAAGATAAGCATTCTTTCTTACCAATACATATAAGCATACCTATTAAAGGATGGGGGTCTAGCTAAAGAGGCACCTTCGCCCAAGAATTCAATAGAAGTCATTTTCTTTTTTGAGAAATAGTCTAAAAGATTAAGCTCTTGATACCAATTGTTGGTGGAATGGCCTCTATCCTTAGGAAGTTGTACACAATATTATTAACCAAATTATCCAATTCCTTCCTAAGTGATGAACTTAATATTAAAACCAACTTGTTTAATATTAATTCCAATTTATTAATGATAGATTCAAAACTTATTCAAAGCTGAGATTCAAGAACACATGTATTATCAAGATAAAGAGTATAGAGAAAGATATAAATTCAAAACTTATTCAAAACTGAGATTCAAGAACACATGTATTATCAAGATAAAGAGTATAGAGATAGAGAAGTGTGCACCAGGGATTTTTATACTGGTTCAACTATCTATTCGATAGTCTACATCCAGTCCTGAAATCACTCATGGATTCCAGCCTTTACTAGAAATTATTTGAGTATGTTTACAGACTTTCTAGCACTTCAATGCCTATACATCTAACTCAACATCAATCTAAAACAATAACCAATCTATCCTAAAGAACTAATCGCCAAGCTCTTGCAAGATCAGATTGAGATCTCTTTTAGATGATCACACACACTCTAAAAGATGACCACCAGTTTCACAATACTGGATTTTTCACTCTGTTTCTCTTACAAAGATGATTCTTTCAAAAAGACTAAAAACACTTGATTTAATCACAATGAATTCTCACACTAAGTATTTGCCAATAATGTTTGTGAGTTACAACAACTTTTCTCAAAGTGTATTTTTCGAAAAGCTAATGAAATTCTTTCAATTTTCTATCTTTCTCTATCTATTGTAAAAATTGTGATTGATTCAGTTTATGTAGTTTCAGAAAAACTTCAAACAAATCGATTTCCCAATCGATTTTATTAATGCGCATTACCAGATCAATTGATTTCCTAATCGATATCGCGTTTCTTGTTTTTCTTGAAATTCTTGAAATAGAAGAACTAATCGATTTGCTATTCGATTATTTTAATGCATATATCAGAAACTGATACTCAGTTCATATCAGAGTCGATTGAATAATCGATTATAATTGTTTTGTTCAAAATGCGAGCTCAAACAATCGATTACTTAGTCGATTCACTTTCATTAACATAATTGATTTGGCAATGGGCTAATTTCTCCCTGTAACTAAGACACTTAATCAAATCGATTTGCCAATCGACTGATTTGTCCTTGTAACTCAGATATTTAATAAAAATCGATGTGCCAATCGATTATGCAATATGTTTCTGATAAATGATGAACTAATTCATTCATGCAATCGATTAACTAATTGATTAGTAGAAAGCTTGTACCTTAAGAAAAGTATATCAATCGATTTTCCAATCGATTTCTTTTAATCATAGAACTCAGGTCTGATAAAAACATTTAAGTAATTCATTTGCTAATCGATTAACTCAGTGAAAACTTTGTTCTATGAATCAGAAAATTGATTAACCAATTGATTTACCAATCGATTTAATCAGTGAAAAATTTGTTTTATGAATCAGAAAATCGATTAACCAATTCATTTACCAATTGATTGACTAACACACTTATTTTATGATTTCTGTTTTAATTGGCAAATATTAGATGTGTGAAATCATAATGATGAATCTACCTAATAAACACTATGACCAATAGACAAATTTACACATAATCTTCAAGCCTTGTATGATATGATCAATCTTTGCTTGATTGCTTGAGATCCAAGATTTGTCCAAGTGTAGTGTTTGATTCTCTCTTGAAATGTGTCTCAACCCAAAGTATTAGATTAATCACAATCATAGTCAAGGAGGCATATATCTTAAAATCTCCCCCTTTTTGATTAAATGACAAACATACAATTTAACTATGAGTTTACATTTCAAAATTAAAACTTAACTTTATAATAACTCTTAATTAAAACTCCCCCTGAATTATAGAATCAATAATTCATTTCAATTTCATATTTCATATTCAAATTTTCAGTATACATGATAGGATAAGCATAAGCACAAGTTAAATTCATTCAAATTATCCAAGTTAAATTCATTCAAATTCTCGCCCTTTGTCATTAAATTCAAAAAGGTAATACAAGAGAGAATAATGATTCAAAAGCTATTATAAGAGATATACTAGAAAAAAAAACATTACAAAACAACTAAGAAAACAAAAGCCTAAACAACTAATCTAGGACTGTTCCTCAATATTACCAATGGGAGAGGTAGAGACTGCTATATTAGCCTTAGCAAGTGTCTCCTCACCATGAGGTTTAGAACTATCAAGGTTGATAGGGCTTGTCTCTTCAGTTACTTGTGTGTCAACAACATTTTTAGCAGGTTGCTTAGTTTGAAATCATTCTGTTTTGCAGAATAGTAGTGGGGGAATGAGGTTGATCTTCTTGATTGGCCACTTGTGTGCCAATGTCAGCTATGTCTTCAAATGACATCTTGAGACCCTGATGGTCTTGGATGGCATTTACATCTTGAACAACTGAGTAGAAGGTTGCTTGGAGTTGCATGAGTGAGGCTTCCACCTTAGCATTGTGTGCAGCCTAAGACTCCATAAGTTCTAGCAACTTGTCTCCCTTGCTCAAGTAGTTCAATATTTGGTTGAGTCCTTGTCCAAATACCATTGATCTTCTTCAATTGCATTTGGTTGACAATTGACTCACCAAAAATCAGAGTTGTCTATACTGATTCTTCATTGACAACTAATATTTTAAAGTGTCTCAGAATCTTGGTGATCAGTTGAGGGTAAAGGAGAATTAGCTTTCCTTGTGCTGTTTCTAACATATTACCAGCACAATCCACGCCCAACTCATCTTGAGTTCCTTGTAACGACCCAAAGATGAAGCCAATCTTGGACGAAAATGACCTAAATGTTCATCCGATGACACAAACACACCTATTAGATGCACAAGATTGGTTAAACATCCTAATTTGAATAGAATAAGCCTAGGGAGGACAAAAATGATGTAAATGGTAATCCAACGACACAAACACATCTATTGGATGCACATAATTGGTTAAAAACCCTCATTCAACAAGAATAAGCATAGGGAGGACAAAAATGACCTAACTGTTAATCCAAAGACACAAGTGATAACTTAAAAAACCAAATTGGACTAGGGCAGACGATAATGACCTAAATGTTCATTCAATGACACACACACACGTATTGGATGCACAAGAATGGTTAAAAACACAAATAGGGCAAGAATAAGCCTACAGAGGAGGAAAAAGACCTAGATATTCATTCAATGACACAAACACACCTGTTGGATGCACAACATCAGTTAAAAATCCTTATTGGACAAGAATAAGCCATAGGAGGACGAAAATGACCTAAATGTTAATCCCATGACACAAATGAACTTATTGGATGCATAATATTTGTTAAAAACTAAAATGGACAAGAAATAGCCTTGGG
Source organism: Cicer bijugum (assembly GCA_037974875.1). Classification (NCBI taxonomy): domain Eukaryota; kingdom Viridiplantae; phylum Streptophyta; class Magnoliopsida; order Fabales; family Fabaceae; genus Cicer; species Cicer bijugum. The sequence continues at coordinate 121,999 of JBBPBT010000229.1, forward strand.
AGGAAGAAAATGACCTAAATGTTAATCGAATGACACAAATACAAGTATTGGATACACATGATTGGTTTAAAATTGTAATTGGACTAGAATAAGCCTAGGGAGGATGAAAATGACCTAAATACTCACCCAATGACACAAACAAACCTATTGGATGCACAATATTGGATAAAAACCCTAATTGCAGAAGAATAAGCCTAGGGAGGACAAAAACGACCTAAATGTTAATCCATATACACAAATGAACTTATTGGATGCATAAGATTGCTTAAAAACCCTAATTGGACAAGACTAAGCCTAAGGAGGAAGCAAATGACCTAAATGCTCATCCAGTGACACACACAGACCTATTGGATGCACATGATATGTTAAACACCCTAATTGGTCGAGAATAAGCCTAGGGAGGACGAAAATGACCTAAATGCTCATCCAATGACACAAACACGCCTATTAGATGCATAAGATTGCTTAAAACCCCCCAATTTGACAAGAATAAGTCTAGGGAGGACGAAAATGACCTAAATGTTAATCGAAAGACACAAACAAACTTATCAGATGCACAAGATTGCTTAAAAACCCTAATTCGACAAGAATAAGACTAGGGAGGACACAAATGACCTAAATGTTCATGCAATGACACAAACACACCTATCAGATGCACAAGAATGGTTAAAATTCCTAATTGCCAAAGAATATGTCTAGGGAGGACGAAAATGATCTAAATGTTAATCCCATGACACAAATGAACTTATTGGATGCACAAGATTGGTTAAAAACCCTAATTGGACAAGAATAAGCCTAAAGAGGACGAAAATGACCTAAATTCTCATCCAATGACACAAACACACCTATTAGATGCACAAGATTGGTTAAAAACCCTAATTGGTAGAGAATAAGCCTAGGGAGGACGAAAATGACCTAAATGCTCATCCAGTGACACAAGCACACATATTGGATGCACAGGATTTGCTAAAAACCCTAATTGCACAAGAATAAGCCTAGGGAACACGAAAATGACCTAAATGTTAATCCAAAGACATAAATGAACTAATTTGATTCACAAGATTACTTAAAAACCCTAATTGGACAAGAATAAGACTAGGTAGAATGAAAATGACCAAAATGTTCATCCAATGACACCATCCAACCTATTGGATGCACAAGATTAATTATAATCCCTAATTGGATAGGAAGAAGCCAAGGGTGGACGATAATGACATAAATGTTCATCCGATGACACCAACACACCTATTGGATGCACATAATTGGTTTAAAACCCTAATTGGGCAAGAATAAGGCTAGGGAGGGCGAAAATGACATCAGTTGTGCTTTCATGAGTTTCTTGGAGTGTATCCCACATTTCTTTAGAAGTTTTGCAATTTGATACCCTGAAAAATTCTTCAGCACTCATAGTTGAAGTTATTATATTTTTGGCTTTTGCAATATAGCCAACTTTTTTCTTATGATCATCAGACCAATCAGATCTTTGATTCATGATTAATAATCCATCAGAACCAGCAAGTCTAGGCATATAAGGACCATTTTCTGTTGCATCTAATATATCAAGACCACTTGCCTCTAGAATGATAAGCATTCTTTCTTTCCAGTACATATAAGCAGACCCAATAAAGGCAGGGTGTCTAGCTAAAAAGGCACCTTCGACCTAGAATTCAATAGTCTAAAAGATTAAGCTCTTGATACCAATTGTTGGTGGAATGGCCTCTATCCTTAGGAAGTTGTACACAATATTATTAACCAGATTATCCAATTCCTTCCTAAGTGATGAACTTAGTAATAAAACCAACTTGTTTAATATTAATTCCAATTTAACAATGATAGATTCAAAACCTAATTGGACAAGAATAAGACTTGTATTTGTACCATTTAACTTTGAGTTTACATTTCAAAATTAAACCTAATTGGACAAGCATAAGCACAAGTTAAATTCATTCAAATTATCCAAGTTAAATTCATTCAAATTCTCCCCCTTTGTCATTAAATTCAAAAAGATAATACAAGAGAGAATAATGATTCAAAAGCTATACTGGAGAAAGAACATTACAAAACAACAAAGAAAACAAAAGCCTAAACAACTAATCTAGGGCTGTTCTTCATTATTACCAATGGGAGAGGTAGAGACTGCTATAATAGCCTTAGCAAGTGTCTCCTCGCCATGAGGTTCAGAACTATCGAGGTTGATAGGGGTTGTTTCTTCAGTTACTTGTGTGTCAACTACATTATTAGCAGGTTGCTCAGGTTGAAATCATTCTGTTGCAGATTAATAGTGTGGGAATGAGGTTGATCTTCTTGATTGGCCACTTGTGTGCCAATGTCAACTATGTCCTCCAATGATATCTTGAGACCCAAATGGTCTTGGATGGCATTTACATCTTGAACAACTTAGTTGAGGGTTGCTTGGAGTTGCACAAGGGAGGCTTCCACCTTAGCATTGTGTGCAGCCTGAGACTCCATAAGTTCAAGCAACTTAGCTAAAACCTCAGATAGGTTTTCAGCTTGCTCAACTTGTTCAATATTTGGTTGAGTTCTTGTCCAAATACCATTGATCTTCTTCAATTGCATTTGGTTAACAATTGACTCACCAAAAATCTGAGTTGTCTTTACTGATTCTTCATTGACAACTGATATTTTGAAGTGTCTCAGAATCTTGGTGATCAGCTGAGGGTAAGGGAGCATTAGCTTTCCTTGTGTTGTTTCTAACATATTAACCAGCACAATCCACGCCCAACTCATCTTGAGTTCCTTGTAAAGGCCCCAAAGAAGAGTAATGTCAAGCCTCTGAACTATGGCATGGTTCCCTGATCTAGGTACCAACATTCTGGTTAGCACACTCATCAACATCCTATGTTGGACCTTCATTTGACCAATTGGGATTGATGTTTTTTCTACAAACCCTTCAACCATCAAGTCTTGAATGGCTGTGTATCTTTCTACTGATGTTTCCCAAGCATCATTAGTAGAATCAGGATTGGTTCTGCCATCAACAGCTTCTCCATAGAAGGGTAGTCCTGATAGCTTGGAGAACACCCTAAAAGTCATAGAAATTTTCTTCCCTTTAACTTCAGACTCAAATCCAATGTCTGTGAGGGTGAAGTTTGAGTAGAAGGCTCTAATAAGTCTTGGTTAGATTTCCAAAGGGCTGGAGAGAAAATCTACCAATCCATGAAATTTGAGATGGTGTTGGAAGGTAAATCCATTTGCATCAAAGTAGGCAAAATCCAGAGTTCTTGCCTCATGGATTTTCCTCTTTAGGAATGCAGGGGGAAGAACAATATCCTCAATAGGTTTGCCTATGGGAGGTTGAGGATTCTTTGGCTAAGGGGAAGAGGTGGTTTTCTTCTTCTTTTGGGTTGGCTCCTTCATGGCATCACCCATCAGCTTTTCTGTGTGAAGAACCTTCCTCTTTTGGGTTTTTCCTTGGTTAGTGGCAATGGCTTTCCCTTTATCCTTTGCCACAATCTTATGAGTGGGTATAAGAACTCTTTTTGCAGGAGGGGAAGTAGGTTGAGGAGAAGGAGTTCTACCACTAGAGGTTGAGGAACAGGGGTTCTCTCTCTTGTTTGTTTAACTCTTTCCTTTAGAGAGATTTGGGAAGCTTGAGAGGTTTGAGAAGTTTGTGAAGTATTAAAGCACAGAGAAATCGAGTTTGGGGAGAGTTTGATAGTGAAATTGTGTTGAGAAATCGATTTAGGGATTTAAATAGTACTGTTCAGAGTCAATTTCTAAATCGATTTTATTACACATTTGCACACAAAACTTCGATTGTCAAATCGATTTTGTTACCGTTATTGGAGGGAAATGAAAGGTTTCAGTTACAGTTGCCTCCAACGGCTAGTATTTTTGCAACAATCATATTGCAAATCGATTTTCTTAAGTAAATGTTCAATGGATAAATCGATGTCCAGATTGATTTCCATATCAGTTCAGGAAAACTTCTCATAACAGCATCGGTTTCCAAATCGACTTATTTGGCTCGCAGTTTGTATAATTTGACACAATCGATTACCAAATCAATGCTCGGGTTTGAGTTTGGAAAATTTCTCAAATCTTTGGATTTTTGGGAGAAATAATCGATTATGAAATCGATTCTTTAAAACGATTTACCATATCCTCAATCGATTCACCAATCGATTGCATTGATGTATATTTTGTCACATCGATTTTGTTCAGCATTTATTGCTACCACGTAGCACTAAATCGATTATGAAATTGATTGTCGTGTTTTATATTTTGACAATTGAGAAACTCTGTAGCATAAATCGCTTGTGAATTCGATTTTGTAATACTGATTTGAAATTTTGACACAGGAAAATCGATGTGCAAATCGACTTATCTATTGCAAGTTAGTAAATTTAGAGAAAACATCAATGTCTCAATCAATTTTCTACAAAAATTATATTTCATTTTGATCCATTAAACCAAGTTTCATTCTAATATAGAAGAATGTTTCTTTGGGTAGGGCTTTGGTAAAGATATCAGCTGTATTAATATATTCAAGCATGATATTACCATTTTGATATTGATCCCTAATGAAATGATGTCTAATCTCTATATGCTTTGTTCTTGAGTGCATAACAGGATTCTTTGTGATATTTATGGCACTAATGTTGTCACACATTATTGGCACAGTTCCAAGATCAACACCAAAGTCAGAAAGGTGTTGTTTCATCCATAATATTTGTGCACAACAACTTCCAGCAGCTACATATTCAGCCTTAGATGTTGAAAGTGAAACACTATTTAGCTTCTTGCTATGACATGATACACGTGAATTCCCTTATAGATGGCAAGTACCAAATGTACTTTTTTTTGTCTAATTGGCAACCAACAAAATCAGAATCAGAATAGCCAACAAGAGTGCAAGTTGATCCCTTAGGATACCATAAACCTAAATTTTTGGTTCCTATTAGATATCTGAAAATTATTTTGACTGCACATAGATGGGATTCCTTAGGATTAGCTTGATATCTTGCACACATGAAGACACTAAGCATAATGTCAGGTCTACTAGTTGTAAGATATAATAAAGATCCTATCATGCCTCTAAACATGGTCATATCCAAATGACAAGCTTGACTCATGGGTGTATCAATAGAATTAAATTTATCAAAGCCAAACTTTTTTAAGAGATCATTACAATACTTGATTTGGCTTAGGAAAATACCATTCTTGCTTTGAGTGATTTGAAATCCTAAGAAGAAGGTTAATTCTCCCATCATGGACATTTCAAATCTTCCTTTCATCATGTTTTCAAATTCTTTGCAAAGCTTACTGTTTGTAGATCCAAAAATTATGCCATCCACATAAATTTGGACAAGTAGAATGTCTTTTCCCTTTTTATTTATAAAGAGTGTTTTGTCAACATTTCCTCTTAAAAATTTTTGTTGTATGAGGAAATTACTGAGTTTTTCATACCAAGCTCTTGGAGCTTGTTTCAATCCATAGAGAGCTTTTGTTAGTTTATAAACATGGTTTGGAAAAGCAAGATCCTCAAATCCTTGAGTTTGACTAACATAAACCTCCTCTTGGATATCTCCATTCAGAAAAGCACTCTTTACATCCATTTGATACAATTTAAAATCCATGATACAAGCATAAGCAAGCAAATTCCTAATTGCTTCTAATCTGGTTACAGGAGCATAAGTCTCATCATAATCAATACCTTCCTCCTGGTTGTAGCCTTTAGCAATTATTCTAGCCTTATTTCTTGTTAATACTCCATTCTCATCCATCTTATTTCTAAACACCCATCTAGTTCCAATAATATGTTTGTTTTCTGCTTTAGGAACTATGATCCATACTTTGTTTCTCTCAAATTGATTTGATACTTTGTTTCTCTTCTTGCATGGAAATTATCATTGTCCAAGAGAGCTTCTTTTATATTCTTAGGTTCTATTTGAGAAACAAAAGCTGTGAAATTAAAGAAGTGTATAAGGGATTTTCTAGTAGCAACCCCTTTAGAAATTTCTCCTATGATGTTGTCAATAGGATGGTTTTTGTTGAATTTCCGTTCCTTAGGTAAGTCATCTTCCCTTATAGGTTCTATATAATCAATGTCAGTTAGAGGTACTATTTCATTTGGTTCTTTTGGATCTGATTCTACAATTTCATCAAGAGAATCACCAACTGTAAGAGGCGTATTGTTCAAGTTTTTGGTAAACATTTCATAAAATTTTACAAATTTTATGCTTGTTGTGATGTATTTATGTATTTTATGTATGATTAAGAATTGTGATGTTATAAATTTGTGATAAGTATATGTGATGATGTTTGATTGATGATAGTGATGCTATAAATTTGTGATGAGTTTATGTGATGAAATATGATTAATGATAGTGATGTTGTGAATTTATGATGAAAATATTGAAGTAACCCCATAGTTGGTGAAATAATTGTAAATTCAATTTGTGTTGAGATGACGGTTCTTAATGGAGTATCATAGGCCAACGAGGGGAGAAAATAAATATTGAGAAGTTGTGAAGTGAAGATTATTTTGTCCTCATATAGGTAGGGCCTAACAAGCCTAGTGATTTCGGGGAAGTACAACTGAATGAGCCTGATCGTGGCGGTCTACTGTTGAGCCTTAAGGCAAGATTGTTATACCTTGGAGGTATTCGGGTAGGGAATTCCTAGGTGACTTGGAGGTCGCACTCCAAATGTTGGGAGCTACCATGCAACAGACGTTTACCTCGACTATCACGTATCTGTGTCTCGGGTTGAGTTGAGGAGATCTATGAGGACAGGGCCAATTTGAATTTTCGGTCCACCGGAATGGTGGCATAGTATCAGGCCTCCTAACCAAGTACTTTCGAGTTAGAATGGTACCACATTGTGAAGTAGAGTCTAAGCTCATGCATAGCATTACATTGCATTTTATTGTAATTGTTTTGTTGTTATTAAAATGTATCGTGTGTGGTGATAATTTCTCTTAGATAATTTGATGTTATAGTGAAATCTATTGATTTTCCTAGAGCGATTTTGACCTTTCAATGTGATATTTTCTTGATGGAATATTTGTCTAATGATACGGTCATATTATGATTGTTTGTGTGTTCTTCTTACTTGTATTATACTGTCATCATGATTTTGAAACTCACCTCCTTCGTTGTTTGTGTTTGACTGGCTGGGCCCTGGGTTTGCGAAATCACAGTTATTACAAGTTAATGAGTCTTGAATTTCAAGTTTGGGAGGAACCCCGCTATGATAGGTGATACCGGGAATAAGGGTTTTAATTTGTATTTTACTTATTTAATTTGAATCGAATTTTTGTATGAAAATCTAAGAAATACTAGTAAGTTTTTAGAATTAAATCAAGCTTATCGAGATTGCACTATTTTAATGGATAAAATAAGTTTAAAGTGTTTTTATTTTTATTTTTGAGAAACGTGATATCCTAAATTAAATATAAAGTTTTTATTTTCTTGGAAATATATTTTTATTTATCCGCTGTTGGGAATTAGGGTGTCACATAGTGTACTTCAATATTTTCATCATAGTTTTATAACATCATTAATCATATATAATCACCATTATCATATAAACTCATCACAATTTAATAACATCACTATTATCAATAAAAAATCATCATCACCATCACGTAAATATATATCATACCATGCATCCATTTAATATTATTATGTCACATAAAATCATCTAATCAAACATTGTTTTAAGAAGAGCCTATTTGAAACTGATTTAGTCATGTAGAGAGATTCAAGTTTAAGCCATAAGGTTGTTGTTGTTAGTTCCCTTGCAACTTCCCTCAAAGCTTTGTCTCCAAGACCCAATATGATAGTGCCCTTTACTTTTTCGACCAGTTCTTCCTTTTCTCGTGCAATCATTGTTGCTGGAAGAGCTGATTCACCAGTTAATACGTTCACCAAGCCTTCTTGTACCAAAAAAATATGCATTTTTATTTTCCAAAGACCAAAATCATTTGATCCATTGAATCTTTTAATGTCAAATTTTGTGGTTCCAACCATTGTTGCTCCCTTTTTTTCATAGATGGCGTCAATTGTTAACATAATATTGGAATATGTAACAAGAATTAACCAACAAATTAGAAGACAAACAGTTGTAGAGAAAAAGTAAATGAAAATGGAGAATGTTTTTGAACAAACAGAAAACCAGAAAATGGAGAGCGTTTAACATTCTCCTTTCTACAGTTTTCAAAATCAAAGTAAACAAAAAAATTAAAGAGAGATCGGAGAAGAATAACTCAAAATTTACGTGTTCAGTCTCAATTGATGAGACCTACATCACGGGCAAGCAAGCAAGATTAATCCGTTATTGTTAATTGCACTTTACAAGATTAAGACCTTCTCAAGATTGATCTCCTAGTATCTATCATGGTTTCTGAATAAAAAATATTAGTCTTTTCATTCAATCTCTTTTTTCTCCCTTTATCTTATTTCTCTAAATTTCAATGACTCTCGAATTGCATATGTCTCCCTCAATCAGAAATTACATCTTTCAACAACATATTACAACTTACACAATGCATTTTCAGCTATAGTGTATAAAGACAAATTTCTTAGCTAACTATAACTAACTATGACTAACATTATTTTAACTAAATTCAATTACACTACGCCAAAAATAGCCATTCAAAGCGCTTTTTTTAAGCCTTTTACAATGCTTTTTCAAAAAAAAAGCGCTGTGGAATCGAGCGCTGTAAAAGATACAACAGCGCTTTTAAAAAAGCGGTATAAATCATGTAAATATAACGCGCGCTTGTTATGCACCTTTTACAGCGCTTTTTGTAAAAAGCGCTGTAAAAGGCATACCCATAATTCATATATTTGGTGTACCTTTTACAGCGCTTTTTACAAAAAGCACTGTAAAAGGCATACCCATAATTCATATATTTGGTGTACCTTTTACAACGCTTTTTATAAAAAGCGCTGTAAAAGGCATACCTATAATTCATATTTTGGTGTACCTTTTACTGCGCTTTTTAAAAAAAGCGCTGTAAAATGTGTATGTTTTTTTTATAGCCCTATATATATTTGAAAAGCGCTTTTTAGCTTTTTATGGCATTTTTTTATAAAGCGCTATCTTTTATCTTTTTATCCAAAATTATTTTGAACCAGTTTACACAACACAACACAACCAGAATCAGTAATTTACAACATGATACATATATATTACCCTGTAACACAGTAATTTACAACATAAGTAACTACATATACATTGAACCTAATTTACAACATATTCATATGCATGTTTATATATTGTCCTATGATCATATACATATAATAACTAAAAAAATATACAGAATATGCACTAGCTACCATATAATATTCAGATCCCTTGCCCAGCAGCATGCTATTTCCCAGAAAATCAAATAATTTTCATTTCAAGCACATACTCACACCATTCTTCCTTTAATTCCATCAGATCTTGCTCAGAATATGATGGGCTGGAATTGTCAAAGTACTGCAATATAAAAATTGAACATATTATATTAAGTTAGTATCAAATATATAGATAAATTATATATGAAAATCATATAATCAAAATACAGTACCATTTTTGGGATAATAGTTTTATTCTTGTCAACAATCTCCTTCATGAATCTCAATACGTAGTATCCACATTCGATGTTGTTTGTTTGAAGAGGGCACTTTATTGGGATCCATGTAATGTTATTAGACTTTTGCTTCGACACTGTCGCACCTCTTTGAGATCGAAAAACTTTTAAGGCACTATCGAATGAATAAATGTGATTATTATAGCATGAACAAACACAATATTTATATATATATGTAAGAAATAAATGAATGTTACTTACGTGTCGAACATAGTCTTTATTTCAGAATGATTGTTCTAATTGCCATGCATGGGATCCAAATAGTATATAACTTCAAAGACCGCATTGATTGCAAATAACACCCAATGTGCCCTACAACAACAAAAAAATTGGTTAAGCAATTTTGTTTATACACAACTAATAAATTAAATTCTCATCAATTAAAAAAGATAAAATTACGTACCCTGAATTATATGGTGCGAAGAACAATTTATCCTTTTCTATATTTCCTAAAAACATATCTACAATGTATTTCTTTACATTGTCTGGATCGAGTTTCCACATCGACATCTTATGCGGAGACAAGAATGAGTATTTATTTGACAATTTCCTCATGCACACGACCTTCTCATACAAAAACCTTCAATGAAAATTTTAAACTAGATTATTTAACAATACATTTAATTAATTACCAATAAATGCAATTAAAAGTATTTTTTACCTTATGTACAAGATCATTACAGTAGCATTGAGCTCCTTATGTTCGAGAAGTTCGTATATGTGCTCCTTTTCGAGAAATTCATCATACTCATCTCCGAATCGTCACTGCTGCCCATGTTCTTTTTTACTTGGATGTCAAGACACGCTCCATATTTACCAAGGCATGGCTGACTTATTTTAGGAGCAGCAGCAGCGGCGACCGATTTTCTCCGATCCAGTTTTTTTCTTGCTGCAAGTTTGGCAGCTTTATTACCCGACATCCTTTGTGATTTGGCAGCTCTATTAACCTCCAATTTTTGAGGTTTGCTGCCTTTTTTTGGATGTGCGGGTGGTTCATTTATTTGGATCTACAAAAATGAGGTTAAATGTTAGTTTATTGAATGTGCGGGTGGTTTATTTATGTGACAAACCTTTTCTGGAGATGTAACCGATTCGTTTCTGAGAGGCCTTTTATCGAGGGCAACAAGGTTTGTGGGCCATGCCACGTAACTACCAATAGTGTCGCCCAATATCTGCATATCTCCGTCATTGTCCGGTATCGGCAACGGTGCAGTTGGTTCGAAAGCAACAATAGGCGATACTTTGACATGGCCCGGAGGGATCGGAGTATTGTGCAATACTTCTCCCAAAGTATTATACAATTTTCCTTTTCCCACCTTCCGATGAGTAGGCGAGGACAAGTATAGGAAACATGAAGTGACACCCTAAATCAATAGTTAAAACATAAGTACAGTTAATATATAATATTGTTTAATGCATAAGTAATTACATAAGCAAGTAAGTAATTAATTACCTCGGGAATACTTTTCAAACCGACATTGCAACTCGCGGTTTCACTCTCCATTTGTATTTCACGTTGGAGCTGATCCGGAAGATGCTTATCTTTATTCGTATTCACCAAGAGTGCCACTTGCTCTGATAGGATTCTGAGCTTCTCTAATACTTCCTTGTTGGAAGGTTTTTGGCGCTTCGGTTTAGGAAAAAATCTTTTGGGAGTTACGCCAAATCCTTTCCCCCTAACTCGACCGGAATACTCAGGGACATTAAAAACTTTGCCCAGAATGTCCCTGCAACTAGCCTTGTTGCCATCTTCATTTTCAGAACTTTGTTCGATGGCCTCCTAAAATACATGTAACATTAAAAAGATAAGTTCAATAGCATTTTTAAAATACAATATTAAAAAATATTAAAGTGATTATATACTTACACAAAGTTCTACTATTTTTTTTTGACATTTTCATTATCAACCACCCCGTCTTTATTTACACGAGCTTCCTTCCACAATATATGACGACCTAATGGTTGATCGGATTGGGTATCTTGTTGCTATTCGTTAAGATCATAAACAAAATAATACAAATTAGTTACACACTATAGTTTATAATACAAATTCCCTCACTATATAAAAGTCATGTTTAATTACTTACAAGTCTTTGCTCTAGACGTGCATATCCCATACGTGATTTTTTGTATGGGTGCGTCAGATTGCTTGCCCGTTTACGATTTGCCTTACTAATATTTTATATAAAAAAAATAGCAATTGTATAAAAGTTTAATATACGCTACGAATATGAATAATAAAACACACAAATGCTAATAAATTAATCACTTACGACAAACGCGGGGTCAGAACGTTTGGAAACAAATGCTTTCCATTCATCGTTTGATATATAATGTTGATATATTTTTGGAGGTTCAGCAGTTGTGTTTCCTGCTCTATCTTTTAGATAGAAATTTGAGAGATGAGATCTAAATCCCCGATGAATTTTCCCAGCAACTCTCAAAACGTAACTCTTTCGTCCCTCATCAAGAACAAAAGTCGTCTGCAATGAAAAAAATTATAAGTAAAGTATTTCAATGAAAAAAATTATAAATGACAAAAGAGTGGATCAAAAAATTTACTTGAATGTCATTCCATATTATATCTTTGGCATCCTTCAATGCCTTATCTCTCCAATCGTCAATCGTAATTGGGATATTTTGACGAACAACAGCCCCAATATAGCTTACAAACATGGGTCAATTGGCTGACCACTCTCATTCCAGCCAACCTAATAAACTCATATAGTAAGTACATGCTATTAAAAAAAGCTAAAAAAATACACAGCAAACAGAGTATAGTATAGTATAACCTCAAACTCGGAGCCATTTCTCCTTGCTTTAATCACATTTTGCATTATAGTTGCACCACGTTTGACTTCATTTTCATAATCCTTAGTGGTGCCAACTTCTTCATTTTGACATTCTAAATATTTGTTTGTATCCATTTAACTACAACAAGTTCAACATGCAATTTAGTATAACATCAACAAGCTCAACATGCATCATGAATTATTCTAAACAAGCTCAACATGTATCAGTATATATATTTTAAACAAGCTCAACATGAATTTTAATGATTACAAAAAATTAATAACATCAATACCTGAATAATGGTTCGAAGAAAGAAGAAATGCAAAGAAAAGAGCGAACGCAGAAAGTTCACAGAAATAAGGTTCACAGAAAAACGGTTTGAAGAAATACGTAATGAGGGTTACGTATTTCAATGAAAATATAAGGTTCAAAAGAAGAGAAGAATGATGAAGGTTGAGATGATAGTGTAGTTTACGTAATGAAGAGGAAACTGAAGCGGTTACTGTTATATATATAACCCTTTTACAGCGCTTTTTTATAACCCTTTTACAGCGATTTTTCAAAGAGCGCTTTAAAAGGCTTAGGCCTTTTACAGCGCTTGTTAAAAAAGCGCTCTAAAAGGCGTCCTTATTTAATTTTTTTAAAGGCACTTTTACTGTGCTTTTCCAAAATAAGCGCTGTAAAATACCTCATTGATTGAGAATGTTATATAATGTTTTTTTTAAAGCCTTTTACAGTGCTTGTTCAAATAAGCGCTGTAAAAGGTCTCTTTATTTTATTTTTAAAAGAGTCTTTTACAGCGCTTATTTGAACAAGCGCTGTAATAGACCTCCTTGTTTTATTATGTTATATGAATTTTTTTTTACAACGCTTTTTTAAAAGAGCGTTGTAAAAGGCCTTATTGTTTTTTTATGTTACTTCTGTGTTTTGTTATGTTATTTTTTAAACTCTTCCTCTTCACCAAACTCTTCTCCTTTTATGCATCTTCTTCACAAACATCAAAGCTTACTCCTTTTATGCTGAACCTCCAAACAATTCAATCTTCACCTCAACACCCTTTTTATCTCTTTACATTCCTTCTTAAATCGAAACTTGGTCTTCAGGTTCCTTGCCATGTTGCGAAAAATGGATTTGAGTCTGATGTTTTTGTTAACAATGTGTTTTTGTTAAAGAGCCTGTTAACAATGTGTTTTTGCGAAAAATGCATACAAGGTGTTTGAAGAAAATCATGTTAGATAAGGTCCTATTAGGCGTCCTTATTTAATTTTTTAAAAGGCTCTTTTACAGCGCTTTTCCCAATAAGTGCCGTAAAAGGTCTCCATCAGACACCAAATATAACCTTTTTTTTTTTACTTTATTAGGTACATTTATTTTATTCTTTAAAATATAACTTTAATTAATATTATTAATTTTTTTTAGAATATAAAAATTATTGTTGAATACATTAAAGTTATATTATAAATATTAACACATTTTTGAAATCCATAAATTATATTGGAACAGTATACAACATTCAATTATTTAATGTCATATATTTAATTTTTCTTTTAATATTAGTTACTCTTGAGCGTTAACCCCTAGAATTCACACTTGGAAGGCCTCGGTTCGAATCTGAATTAAGTGAACTTCGTAAATGTAAGCGCTTTTAAAAGGTTCTTTTACAAGAGTCTTTTACAGCGCATTTTAATGTAAGCACTGTAAAATGTATCTTTATTTAATTTTTAAAAGGGCCTTTTACAGCGCTTGTTAAAACGAGCGCTGTAAAATGTCTCTTTATTTTATTTTTAAAAGGGCCTTGTACAACGCTTTTTTTAAAAAGCGCTGTAAAGCGCTGTAACTCAGACATTTATTCCAATCGATTTGCCAATCGACTTGACTTGTCCCAGTAATTCAGATTACATGCATAGTTCTTAAGAATTGAAATTGTCCAAATTTACATAAACATGCACTTCACCAAAGACCCTTATCCCCCACCCCTCATCAAAATAAAGACTCATCAACTAAACTATCTAAAAGCCAAAAACTTAAGCCCTAATTGAATCACTAGTTATGCTTGCCTTCTTAGACAACAACTAGCCTGGTAGGTTCTTCAATCACTTCTCAAGATGCTTCCTAGCAAAGCAACCTCTCATGCTCCTGCACTTATAATATTCCCTAAAATAATAACCCCTAAAGAAACAATCGAAACACACATATAACATTTAAAATATTGTTTGAATATGGATAACAATTACAATGTATTTGATTGTAAAGGCAATTCAAATCAAGAAATTGTTCTTGCTAGATCACCATGATTCAATTATGCCATATTTAAGGCGAATAAACTCAACTTCCACAAAGGCTTATGCTTCCAAAAGCTTCTGATGTGAAATTTGTTGCTAATCTGCCATATTAGTATAAAACACTCAATTCAAATTACATGCATATTTATCACAATAATTCATATTACATGCATATTTATCACAATAATTCAGATTACATGCATGGCTTATATATAACAATTAAACATGTACATTAAGATGCCCTTCATCTTTCCATGATTCACATTTGTTTGTCCATTTACAATACGAAACGATGGATTAATCCAAATTCCCTCATCATGATCATCTCTAAGATATAAATCGTCATCGGTTGAATCAATTTCATGTGGTTGTTGTGATGTTGCAAATAAAAGATCATTACCAATATCTTCATCATTATTGTTATCATCACTTATTTTATTAGTCGATAGGACAACATACCATTTATCATCAAAAGGATCAGTGACATAAAACACTTGTTGAGCTTGCAACGCTAAAATAAAAGGCTCGTCTTTGTATCCCACCCTATTAAAATCCACAAGCAAGAATCCTGACTCATCAATCCGAACGCCATTATTATTATCGACCCACTTGCAACCAAATATGGGAACACGAAACATTGTGTAGTCTAACTCCCATATGCGCTCGATAACCCCAAAATATGATAGATTTGCATATATTGGGTTTTTGTCTTTTGCACTGGAGACATGCATCGCTTCAGCTACGCGAGTGACTCCACTATTTTGCATAGTGGTCTGATCATCTTGTTCTTTGGTATAAAATGTGTAGCTGTTAATAACATAACCAGTGTAAGAAAAGACATGTAAGCTCGGACCATTTGCTAGCCACCTCAATCTCTGTGAAATTGATCCGGGGTCTATATCAAATTTTGACTTTATGTGATTTTTTACCATCTTATGAAACTTCGATTATGCTCTCGAGTTATCCAATTTTGATTCCTATTAATGTTCAAACGTGATAACTGATCCATGTGTATTGTAACATATGGTTGAACCTCATCATCATTGTGCAGAACATACAATTGTGTCTGCTCCCATTTTGTCCTTGATATAGTCAGCAGTCTCCTTCCAATTATCCCTTCTCCTGATATTCTTCCCGAATGACGAGACATGGGAAGCCCTATGGATTCAACATTGGACAGATTTCAGTACAAAATTCAGCAGCCTCTTCAACAATGTATCGTTCTGCAATACAACCTTCTGGTCGACTTCTACTTTTTACGTACCCTTTTAATATTTTCATATATCGTTCTATCGGGTACATCCATCTCATATAATCTGGCCCACAAAGTTGTGTCTCCTTAACTAGATGAACATTAAGGTGAACCATTATATCAAAAAACGATGGTGGGAAATACATTTCAAGCTCACACAAAGTAACAACAATTTCCCTCTACAATGTCGGTAATTTCTGAGGGTCGGTCACTTTACTACAAATTTCCCTGAAGAAGAAACATAATCTAGTTAATGCTAGTCGAACTTTTTCAGGTAAAATGGAACGTATGCCTATTGGTAGCAAATGCTCCATTAGAATATGACAATCATGGGTCTTCAAACCTTTTAACTTGAGGTCTTTCATACAAACCAAATTTTTGATGTTCCAAGAGTATCCTTCTGGAACTTTAACTTCGTGTAGAAATTTATATAAAACAATTTTTTCCTTTCTAGATAGAGTATGAGCAGCTGGAGGTAGATATGTGCGATTTCCTTTCTTTACAAGAGCCAATTCATTTCTTATTCCCATATCGACCAAGTCCAATCTTGCGTTGATGCCATCTTTAGACTTTCATGGAACATTGAGTAACGTACCAATAATACTATCAAATACATTTTTTTCAATATGCATCACATCGAGGAAATGTCTTATTTATTATTTGTTTATATCTTTTTTAATTGATGAGATTTTAATTTATTAGTTGTGTATAAACAAAATTGCTTAACCAAATTTTTGTTGTTGTAGGGCACATTGGGTGCTATTTGCAATCAATGCGACCTCTGAAGTTATATACTATTTGGATCCCTTGCATGACAATTACAACAATCACTCCGATATAAAGACTATGTTCGACACGTAAGTAATACTCATTTATTTCTTACATATATATATATATATATAATGTGTTTGTTAAGGCTATAATAATCACATTTATTCATTCGATAGTGCTTTGCATGTTTTTCGAGCTCAAAGAGGTGCTACAGTGTCGAAGCAAAAGTCTAATAATACACATGGATCTCAATAAAGATTTGAAATATATGCCTTTAAATTTTCATTTACAAATATATGCCTTTACGATTAATGCACAAATATTTTATTGACTTATATGTTTTATTTTACAGTGCCCTCGTCAACCAAACAACGTCGACTGTGGGTATTACGTATTGCGATTCATGAAGGAGATTGTTGACAAGAATAAAACTATTATCCAATAAACGGTACGGTATTTTCATTATATGATTTCCATATATAAATTATCTATATATTTGATACTAACTTAATATGTTCAATTTTTATATTGTAGTACTTTGACAATTCCAGTCCGTCATACTTTGAGGAAGATCTAATGGAATAAAAAGAAGACTGGTGTCAGTATGTGCTTGAAATGAAAATTATTTGATTTTCTGAGAAATAGCATGCTGCAAGGGATCTGAATATTATATGGTAGCTAGTTGTATTCTGTATATTCTGTTAGTTGTATGTATATGATCATAGGACACAATATATGAACATGTATATGAATATGTGTTGTTGTACGATGTCAATTCAATTCATATGTAGTTAATTAGGTTATATATATGTATATGAATGTTCTGTTGTAAATTATAGAGTTACAGAGTTACATGTTAATTAAGTTACAGAGTTCTGTCCAATGTACATGTATATGAATATGTATTTGAAACGTATTTGTTGGTGTGTGAACTAATTTTGGATCTAAATAATTTTGGAAAAATAATTAAAAGACAGCACTTTCTAAAAAAATGCCATAAAATGCTAAAAAGCGCTTTTCAAAAATTTAATTTACAACGTTTTAAAAAAAAATTGCACATTTTACAGAGGTTTTTTGAAAAAACACTGTAAAATATGCACCTATAATTCATATATTGGGTATGCATTTTACAACACTTTTTCAAAAAAGCCCTGTAAAATGCACACCCATTATTCATATATTGGGTGTGTATTTTACAACGTTTTTTCAAAAAAGCGTTGTAAAATGTGCACCGATAATGCATATATCGGGTGCATATTTTACATCGCTTTTTCAAAACAGCGCTGTAAAAGGCGCACCCAATATATGAATTATAGGTACACATTTTACAGCGCTTCCTCAAAAAAGCGCTGTAAAATATGCATAATAATGTATATTATGTGCGCGCATTTTACAACACTTTTTTGAAAAAGCGCTGTAAAATGTGCATAACAAGCGCGCACTATATCTACATGTTTTATAGCGATTTTTTTTAAAAAAAAAAAGTGTTGTTGTATCTTTCACAGCGCTCAATTCCACAACGCTTTTTTTTTATTTTTGAAAAAACACTATAAGTGGATTAAAAAAAGCGCTGTAAAATCCTATTTTTCGGGTAGTGTAAGGAAACTTCTTAATACTAGTAAGTTTTTGGAATAAATTTAAAAAATTACAGTAAAATTAAATTTATTGAGATTGCACTTTTTATTTGAAGAATAAAGTTAGAAGTGTACTTTGAGAAATGTGGTATTATAAATCATTATAAAAGTTTCATTTTTCTTTAAAAAATATCATTTATTTCAGTTCAGGGGTTTAGGGTGTCACAAGAATCGCTATCATAGTGAGGCAGGGCAAGGGTCGGGAGAATGTTGTGAGTAAGATGATGGTTGGATTAACGTGAGTCCAAGGAGAAGGAAAGGATGAAAATCACTTCACGACAAACGACAAACAGTGATTGATAACATTTAAGCCATGAAGATGGATGGTATCGATTTCAATAAGGCTTTGACGGCGCAAGGATCTCCACCATTACCAGTAGGTAGGGATGGTGATAGAAACCAGAATTTTATTGGCTAGAATTGATGAGCTCTGAAGCTCTTACAATGTTGCAAATATGAAAATGCAGAAAAAGAACCAAACCAGAGTTCTAAGAACTCATAAACCAGAGCATAATTGCTCCTAACCAAAGAAAGAATTCCCCTAATTGTTTCTTAGAATATTTTCTGAATATCTTCCCCTCTTCCTATTCTCTCATTCTTATAACATTAAATAATTAACATTATTAATTAGTTTTTATTCCTTTCATTCATCCTTGTTGAAACTGCATGTATTTCCCAATTCCCCTCTTTAATGAAATATCAGTAGGATAAGAGACATTATTACTAGCTTTTATTCCATCCATCAATCATTCTAGAAACTCAATGTGTGTGAAGTGTGTGACTTGGTTGAGTGGGCCCCATTCTGTGGGTCTCATTCCTCTTACTTTGCAGTGTTCTGTCATTGTAAGACCCATAATTTTTAAGTGTACTTTATGTATTTTAATGAATTTTTGGTATTGAACTCAGGGGCTTTTTGGCCAAGTTATTAATATTTTGGAGTTTATATGATCAAAAAGATATTTTGATACCAATTAGAATTACTCTTCGATAAATAAATTAATTTAACTGCGGTGAATCTTTTGCGAAGAGTTTAATGCGTTTTGGGTGAAAGGATAATTTAATAAATATCTAAAGGTTTTGAGATATTGGTTAATTATAATTAATATATATATATATATATAGAAAAGGAAGGGAAGGAATTGAAAAGAAAAGAAATAGAAAGGAAAGAAAAAGGAAGAAAGGAAAAGAGAAGGAGAGAAAACAGAATTCCATCTTCTTCCTCCTCTGCCTCGCAAAAACCATTTTTCTCCCTTCCTCCATTGTTGCTCGTTTTTGCTTTATTTTCTTTCCTTAGATTTCGAAATTGATAGTGGGTGATAGGGCAAGGATTTCTCAACTTCACTCTTCCTCTTTGATTCAAAAACGGAGAAAAACGGTATTAGGGATTCAAACTCAAATCTCCCCGTTCCATCTAGATCTAAGCGTCGTTTCAAGAAGTGATAGAAGGGAAAGTTGCTCACCACTACACTACGGTGCTAGTGAGCTAACTTTGGAAGCGGTGTTGCGAGCGGAGATTTTTACCGGATTTGCTCACGGTACCGGAATCGAACGAAAAAGCTAAAGTGAAGGTAAGGGCTCCTTCCAAACTTTTAGTTTGCATTTAGGGCCTTATTTGTAGTTGTGTGGACAGGAATTTGATTGGGGTTGGTGTATTGAATTGGGGAAAATGAATTTAACTCATTTATGTATAATTTTGAGTAAATGAAATTTGATGTATTTGAGTGTTATGTTTGTTGATTGATGTGGTTTGGTGTGAATCATGGATTGAATTTGTTAACATGTTTGAGATGTATTTTGTGTGGAAAAATGATTTTGTGTGAGTTATGGATTGAATGTGAAAGTACGTTTGAGTTTGTTTTCTGTGGAATTTTGAAAACCATTAAGTTAAATGAGTATTAAGAATGGGGAATCTCTTAATATCTTGTTTACTTAATGTGTGTTTGGGAAAATCGTTTAAGTTAACTGGGCGTTAAGAATGGGGAATCTCTTAATGTCTTGGGTACTTAATGTTTGTTTTGGAAATCCGTTTAAGTTAAAAGAGTATTAAGAATGGGGAATCTCTTAATACTTCTGTTTGCTTAATGTTTTGTTTTGAAAATCGTTAAGTTAAATGAGTATTAAGAATGGGGAATCTCTTAATATCTGCGTTTACTTAATGTCGCCGTAAAGATGATTTTGTGGAGAAATGAATTGTTGTGTTTTGGCGTGAATTGTGTAATAAATTTGTGAATATGTTTGAGTTTGTTCTGTGGGGGATTTGAAAACCATTAAGTTAAATAAGTATTAAGAATGGGGAATCTCTTAATGTCTTGTTTACTTAATGTGTGTTTGTTTGTTGGAAAATCGTTTAAGTTAACTGGGCGTTAAGAATGGGGAATCTCTTAATGTCTTGTTTACTTATTGTTTGTTTTGAAAATCGCTTAAGTTAAATGAGTATTAAGAATGGGGAATCTCTTAATGTCTCGTTTACTTAATGTTTGTTTTGAAATTTGTTTAAGTTAAATAAGAATTAAGAATGGGGAATCTCTTAATGTCTTGTTTACTTATTGTTTGTTTTGAAAATCGCTTAAGTTAATTGGGCGTTAAGAATGGGGAATCTCTTAATGTCTTGTTTACTTATTGTTTGTTTTGAAAATCGCTTAAGTTAAATGAGTATTAAGAATGGGGAATCTCTTAATGTCTTGTTTACTTAATGTTTGTTTTGAAATTTGTTTAAGTTAAATAAGAATTACGAATGGGGAATCTCTTAATGTCTTGTTTACTTATTGTTTGTTTTGAAAATTGCTTAAGTCAAATGAGTATTAAGAATGAGGAATCTCTTAATGACTCGTTTACTTAATGTTTGTTTTAGTAAACTGTGCAGACCCGTGATAGGTGGCACCTTGGTAAACGGTACGGGCCCGTGATAGGCAGTACGTTTATGGTTTACGCTTTTTGGTAAGTTGTGCAGACCCGTGATAGGTGGCACCTCGGTAAACAGTACAAACCCGTGATAGGTGGTACGTTTACGACTTACGTTTCTTGGTAAACGGTACGGGCCCGTGATAGGCAGTACGTTTATGGTTTACAATTTTTGGTAAGTTGTGCAGACCCGGGATAGGTGGCACCTTGGTAAACGGTACGGGCCCGTGATAGGCAGTACGTTTACGACTTACGTTTCTTGGTGAATTGTGTTTGTCCGTGAGAGACTGCACAGGGGTTTGTCCGTGAGAGACTACGCCCTGGTGAATTGTGTTTGTCCGTGAGAGACTGCACAGGTGTTTGTCCGTGAGAGACTACACCCTGTTAAATTGTGAATTGTTGGTTCATTTTGTCCGTGTGGGTATTGTGTTATAAGTGTTAAGTATTATGTTTTGGAATTTGGTGATAACATGTTTGATTGCAATACCATTTCGAAAACTCCTGATGTTGTAGTAATTGTGTCATAAGTGTTAAATGTTATGTTTTGGAATTTGGTGATAGCATGTTTAATTGCAATACTATTTCGAAACTCATGTTGTTGCAGTGATTGCGTTATCAGTGCTAACTGTTAAGATTTGGGATTATGTATGAACGTGATTGAGTTAGTTTATGAATTTTTGAAAGAATACACAGGGAAATCAATTTACCCAATCGATTTGATGAGTTACAGGGGCCCTGTCTTTCACAAAATTGATTTACCCAATCGATTTTGTAATATGTTTTTCAAAACCATTTAAGAAATCGAATTGCCAAATCGATTGGATTCATTACAGGGGCTATGTCTTTCACGAAAACGATTTGCCCAATCGATTGGATTCAATACAGAGGCTCTGTCTGTCAGGAAATCGATTTACCCAATCGATTGATTTAAGCCCAGAGTTCAGTTTTCACTAAAATCTTTCAGGAAATTGATTTCCCCGATCGATTGGCTTAGTGGAAAATCTTATTTTGAGTTAGATAATTGATTGCTCAATTGATTTATCAATGTTTTGGTGAGTTATGTATTACTTGATGGATTGGGAACTTTCTTTTGTTTTCATTTATATTTGGCAAGCATTACATGAACTTTTAGCATGTGGAAAATCCTTCTAAGATGTTTGATAAATTGAAAAAGGTTATTTGTGCATTGAAAAGCTTAAATGTTAAGTGTTAATTGTTAATTTCGGTTGGTGATCCTTTACAACTATTGTGGAAATCTGGGCTTTGCCCTCAGATGAGAGCCAGGATGATCCTACCGGTTTGTACCCTACGGATGGGAATGCTTGATTGGAGATACGTTAGGAGGATCTCACGGGGCGCGTGGAGATCATTCAGGGTGTTTAGTTGTTTTGTAAAATGATCAGACTAGGTTGATATAGAGGGAACATATATCTTTCTTTTGGGTTGCTTTTATTTTTAAATTGGAAGATTGTACCACCTTTGTTATGTAAATATTTTGAATTCATATTTTGAGAACTTTTTCCGCTGCTTGTAAATTATAATGACTTAATTATTTATCCAAAGGTGTTACCTTATTTATTTCTCTATTTTATTTTAATTTCTTTTGGAAAAAAAAATACACCCTCGCTTTGAAAAACGGGGTGTTACAGTCATTGCTATCTGATTCAAAATGAGCCTTGTCCTCAAGGCTAACATTAAGACAATTATTTTGTAACAGACTTCCAGATTCCCTACTGATGGTTTCCTTATTCTCTTCCCATGTTATGATTTTTTTTGGCTTTAGTATATTCGTGGTAACAACATTAAGTTCTTTTTCCTGATTGATTCTACAATTCTCCGGATATTGACACTGCAGCTTCACAATTTTCCCCTTCCAGTCCAAACAAATTGCCATTTCTTCCCAATCAAATAATACCTTGCCTAACTTATGCAGTCAAGCCACTCCCAAGATCATGTCCTCATCTTGTAATTCCACTATGTAAGCTTCAGCAGTGGTCTGGAACCTTCCAATTTGAATGTCAAACTTCCCACACTTCTCTGTTATGGCCACACGAGAACCGTTTCCAAATTATGCGGTCGTAACTCGGATATGTTCTATTGGAAGCTGTAGAACTGCAACCATTTGAGGAGTCACAAAATTGTGAGTAGCACTAGTGTCCACCATCATCATGACCGGTATGCCCTTCACGATACCTTCCAAACGTAGGGGAAAAGGGAACCAATTTCGGGCTCTGCCTTCCTCTGCTATTCTTAACAGCACTGCAGAATTGCATCTTACTGCAACATCTTATGTCACTTCATCATCTCCCAGAATTATCAAACGCAACTGTTTTTCAGCACACTAATGAAGAGGATGGAACCTTTCCCCACATCGAAAGCAGAGGCCTCGCACCTTACGATCCATTAATTCAGAATATGGAAGATGCTTAGTTCCCCGATTGCGATTTTCGTGGTTCCCCCGTCGCTCTTCATTGCCATTTGTTCGTGTTTGGTACTGATTAAGGTCGCCTCCTTGCATGTTTAATTCCAGGTTAGGATTTGACCCAGTTAGAGTATTTCTGGATTGAGTTCCCCCATGACTTGCATTTCCCTTGTTTGGGCCTAGTAAAAAACCCAGTCCAGACCCATTTCTATTAGTAAGCCCATTACTTCCTTCTTTTCCCCCTTTCTAGTTTCGCGAACGACCTCCACCTCCACTTCCCCTATAATTCAACAAGCCCTGTAACTCTGTTTCAACATCACGAGCCAATTTCATCGCTTCCTCACGTGTCTTAGGGTTGAAGGTCCTTACTCGCAAACGTACCTCTGGTTGGAGGCCACCCAAAAAATGCCCAAGGTATTGTTCTTCGGGGAGACGTTTAAGTTGGGAAGAGAAATATTCAAAATCTGAAATGTACTCTTCCACATCTCTAGTTTGTTGAAGATCTTTCAATTCTTCCAATGGATTATCGCTCTTTCTTCCTCCATATCTCCCAATCAGCGCTTCCTTCAACTTCAACCATGTGAGATCATCCTCCGTTTCACATAGAAGATTAAACCAATGAATGGTTGCTCCCTCCATGCTAATTTTCGCCAAACGAACCTTCACTTTTTCAGATATTCCTTATACCTCAAAATATGTCTCTGCTCGCATGATCCACCCTACTACATCGTCACCATCAAATAACGGCAGCTCCACCTTCTTCACTACAATCTTGTATTCCGTAATTGACTCATCGGTCTCGATTATACGCGACGTCCCAGGTGTAGGCCGATTCAACAGTTTTGCAAACACTGTCAAAATGGTATGACGAAATTCATCCAAGGTTTGACGCATTGAACCTTCCATCTCAGCTAATCTTATCTCCAAAGCCTCAACCTTGTCAAACATTTTCGGTGGCATTCAGTTTTCGCTAGCTTCTATCACTATCCGGCAGGTCAGACCAATGATAGAAACCCGAATTTTATTGGCTCAAATTGATGAGCTCTAAAGCTCTTACAATCCTGGAAATATGAAAATGCAGAAAAAGAACCAAACCAGAGTTCTAAGAACTCCTAAACCAGAGCAAAATTGCTCCTAACTAGAGAAAGAATTCCCCTAATTGTTTCTTATAATATTTTCTGAATATCTTCCCCTCTTCCTATTCTCTCATTCTTATAACATTAAATAATTAACATTATTAATTAGTTTTTATTCCTTTCATTCATCCTTCTTGAAACTGCATGTCTTTCCCACTTGCCCTCTTCAATGAAATATTAGTAGGATAAGAGACATTATTACTAGCTTTTATTCCATCCATCAATCATTCTAGAAACTGAATGTGTGTGAAGTGTGTGACCTGGTTGAGTGGGCCCCATTCTTTAGGTCCATTCCTTTTACTTTGCAGTGTTCTATCAGATGGCAATGGGTAGGGTTGGGGTAGGGTACTATACTTTATGAAGATGCATGTCCTACTACAATATTATTCAAGATTTGTAAAAACAATTGATAGGAAATTGCAAGTATAATTATAAAGTTGCGATTAATAAGACATAATTCTTAGTTATAAAGTCATAATTATTTGCATATTCATCATAATCAAATTCTTAAAAAGTTTGCAAACGTTTATCTCTCGATTATAAATATTGTAGTGGTCTAATAATATTAATAGATGTTAAAACGTAAAATAAAATAATTAATTAAACAAAACACTGATATAATAAATAAATAAATAATATATTTATATAAGTGCGGGTGCGGGGCGGGGTGGGTACTATAGTACCCGTACCCGCACCCATATTTGCTTATTTTTGCGGGTTTTTACACTACCAATTATGGGTTTTTTTTACAGGTGCCCATTAGGTCTGGGTCTAATTGTCATCCCTACCAGTAGGCTTTCAAGCTTCAAGTACTATTTCATTTTGCTTCACTAACATACTTGAGTATGCAACACACAAATATCTGGTTCACGGGTTTTGCGCATACGAAATTTTGCAAGATGTTTACGTTGCGGCCCACCGAACAAATGCTATCAGGTTTTCAGCTTTGTTAGGTTTGCAAAGGTGATTCATATCAAGAAGATGTAGATTCCACTAATAAACATTTGGTTCAGTTTGTTCAGAATATGGGCGATGGTAGCGATGTTTGATAGAAAAGAAGCATGTTCAAAGAAGAATGATGAAAGGAGATGGTATTGGCTAGGTTAAGGAAGGTATCACGATAGGAATAGCGTATATTAGGCCTCAAGTATCATCCATGGACATGATTAAGGATTCAATTGTGAAGAAATAAGAATGGTGACCCCAACAGATGCAATAAGAAGTTGAGCTGAATGGCTTGGCGTTCATGATAAAGTAGTAGGATATGTTGTTTGCTCAACATGGTATGGTGGGCTTGTTGACTAGTCACATGGATATATTTTCCATTCAACAAAAGTTTAGGGATAGCGTATATTAGGCCTCAAGTATCATCCATGGACATGATTAAGGATTCAATTGTGAAGAAATAAGAATGGTGACCCCAACAGATGCAATAAGAAGTTGAGCTGAATGGCTTGGCGTTCATGATAAAGTAGTAGGATATGTTGTTTGCTCAACATGGTATGGTGGGCTTGTTGACTAGTCACATGGATATATTTTCCATTCAACAAAAGTTGTTATATGTCAATATATGCACATTTAAAGCTTTTCCCAATGGAGGGAAGAAAGTGTTTTTGAAAGCGAAAGAAGGGGTGAACTAACAACAATTGCAGAGGATTTGAAGTCAATTTTGAAGTTGTTATTTGAATCAGATGCTAATTGGTCGCCCTTCATGATGGAAGGGGATAGTGTAACGTGGGCACAAGTTTGGGGAATTCATATCCATGCTAAAATGACAAGCTTTTTGAAATCCTTGTAAGTAAGGTGAGAGGTTACATAGAAAGAGATGAAGCTACATAAAATAGAATATGTTTCGATTTCACTATAACTTTAATTGAAACATCATCAGTGGAGATTATTAATTTATCTCTAAAGGTTTTGATCAACTATGAGTCTTTCATATGCGTATGAAAGAGGAAATTTTGTGATTCTCAAATCTAACAACGCGAATGTAGCAATGAAGAACACTTATTAGCTTTTGTCCTAACTCTTTATAAGAATATAAGGAAGTTGAAGATCTAAATCCGGAGAATATAAATGCTCTTTTAAATGACCTCAATAAGGAACGAAAAGAAACATATCCAACATAAAGGGTCAATGATTGTGAGATGGAAATAGAAAGCGAAATCAACGGTGAGCATCTCAGGTCGAACAAAAGGCAAGTAAGAGCTTTGAGTATAAAGTAGCAATAGTGTAGATATGAGCCTGACTATTTCCTTTTGAAGAAGTTTGGTTTGACGAGAATAGGGAGTTAAATTATGTTTTTCCTTATTAAAAACTTATATAACACCATAATTTATATTGGTTCACTGCAAGATATAACAGATCATAGGCAATAATAAAATAAAGTATTAGGACAGAGGGAAAAACACCAGGATTTATACTAGTTCACTACCAACATGGTAGCTATGTCGACTCCTTTCACACATAATAATTTATCCACTAATTCAGGACCTGAATTACAACAACTCATCCTACAAGTAAGTCTTGTCAACATCCATCCTAAAACTAATAGATTGTTGAGGCACTACAACACCTTGACCCTACAAGTCAAGTCTTCTCAACTTCTAACTTGAAAGTATACAAGTTGTTGAGGCATAATAGCCACTATTGGGCTAGGTTTCAAACGGGGTGAAACTGGGTTATGTTTTGCTTCTTCTAAGCATATTGATTACAATGAACCTCACGCTAAAACTGAGCACTAAACACTAGATAGTACAAAATATAAATGATATATTGAAAATAATTCTCCTTAAACCTTGATAGATATGGCTTGGAAATATGATTGTTGAAGCTTGATTAATTCAAAAATGAATCTTCAACCAAATCTTCTAGAATGATTATGTGTGAAAATATCTAGACAGCGCTTGAAATTCTCCTTAAATCTTTTGAGTGTATGCTTGTTTAAAAGCAGTGAGAACATATCATAATTTGTTCTTGGACCATCAAAATTATGAAATAGCTCAATCTTCAACAGATGGTCGACTTTCTATCAGAGTTGTTGACTTTCTTCATTAGAACAGAGGTTGATCATCAGAGTTAAATGATGTGTTGTTTGGGTCAGGTAGTCAGATGTATAGGCAAAGTTGTATGACTTAGTGGCAATGACAATGTTACCATGTTGTATTTGTAGAGCATGTTATGCATTAGGGGCAAGATCTTTGTGCAAGCTATAGTCTCAAAGCGAGCAGAACTTGAGCTTCAGAGGCAACTCGAATAAAAGCTTTAGATTAATTGTAGTAAACGCTTCAAAGTCATGCTAAACAGAGGCATGTTTTAGTCTTCAAAGGAAAATCTTCATAGGAATATGTGTGCACACAACAACGCGTGTAATAATTAGAGTCTGAATATGGCATTGACTTTATTTGAATTTAATTGACTTTGATGTCTTTGTTTCCTCTAACATCTTTGTTTTATCTGATGTCTTTGTTTCTTCTAATATTTTCACTTCCTCTAATATCTTCCTTTGATATTTTCCTATGATAATGTTTCCTCCATTTCCTGGTTCTATATATTGCACACTCAATAAAATCATTAGTGCAATAAATTATTCTCACAAAATACCTCTGTTATTATCAAAATATGATGAATGAATTGTTTCTAGAACCAACCTAGTTCCAACAAGAGGAGTCGTGTTCAAGAAAGTGGTGAGAAGATGGAAGAAGTAGTGTCCTTTTAGAAAAAAGTGGGATTAAAATTTAAGCGAGAGAAAAATGTTTGTTTGAAAAGTTTCATATCATGGAGGTTGATAGGAGAAAAGGGATTATGGGAAAAGGATCAGGGATCGTGAGAAGTTTTTTTTGGAGAATTTGTTTTTGTATGAAAATTCATTGTTTAAATGTTAGCGGTTTGGATCACAAGTTATGTGTTATGTTGTGGGATTCTAGCAGTGTTGGTTTTTTCGTTTAAATCTTCAGAATATTGATTGGAAGGTTTGCTTATTTTGTGGAAGATTTAAATATGTCTTTGGTCCTTATAGTTATAATTTTTTTTTTATTTTAATCCTTATAAGTTTTTTTTTTTGGTTCACATCATTGTAAATATAATTTTCATCTTAAAATAGTATTTTCATCCAACTTCTGTTACAAAAAGTATAACAACGTTAGACCTAAATATAATTAAAACACAATATTTTTAACCTAAAAATAAATTTCTAATATAATTAAATTATAACATTTTTTAATCTAAAATAAACACCAAATATTTTGATCTTCTTCCCTAAAATTAACAACTTCAAATGGTCACTAAGTCATCCAAAATACAAAGTTCATCTCAATTTCTTAATTCACTCAAAGAACAGGTGAATGAGATGAAGTTTAATTTTATGTGTTTGGGTGGAAGAATCGATTGGGATAAACTATACTTGTGTTATTGTTTGTGTTGATGTTGTTGTATTTGGTGGTGGTGGCAAAAGTGTAAGTGAGAGTATGTGGTGGAGCATGGCATCGTGTGTATAATATAAACCCGTCTATGAGCTCAGGATGATGAAGCTTTGCAGCTAACTCCAATGTAGAGTTGATGATCATGGTATTCGCAAAGATAGAGAACGATTATACAGAGAGAGGTATAATAGAGAATAGAGATGATACCGACAAGTTCTCTACGCCATCCAAAATTGTGATTCCTAAATTTTAGTAGCTAATATGATTTGTTCTAATTTTATGTTTCCTTTACCTTTTTTTTTCTCGAGAAATCATGGAGGAATCGACATGTTTGTAGTATAAATTATTTTTTATTCGACGAATCATGGTGGACTATCTAAGTAATTTTATAAATAGTTTGCATGATCCTAAATTCGAGGTTATTTCGGTGAATTAAGAAATTGGGATGAGATTTGTATTTTGGATAACTCAGTGACCATTTTGAAGTTGTTAATTTTAGATTTTATAAGGGAAGAAGACCGAAATATTTGGGGGTAAATTTTAGGTTAATTTTTTTAAAATTTAATTATATTATGGATTTATTTTTAGGTTAAAAAATTATGTTTTAATTATATTTATTGATAATACAATTTTTGTAACATAAGTTGGATTGAATAACTATTTAAAAATGAAAATTATATTTGCGGGGATGTGAATCAAACAAAAATATTTATGAGGACCAAAATCAAAATATATTATAATTACAAGGACCAAAGATATATTTAAATCTATGTGGAACATTGATAGTTTGGAAGTAGTAGTATCGACAGCTTTTGATCATGTTCTCTAGGTAGAAGGGTTGTAGTTGGCAGATAGATGTTGGATTAATATTGTTAAGGTGTATGCATCATGTGACATTAACGGTAAAAGTTTGCTTTGGAATTAGCTAGGGGTGGTCATTGGAGCCAATCTGTTAAGTTGTACGTGCGTTTGTGGAGATTTTAATGTAATTCCTGATGAAGGGGAAAGAAAAGGCATGAGGGAGGCAAATAGGGATGTGGACATAGAGGGCTTTAATGACTTTATTTTAGAGGCAAACTTGGTGGAATTTCCCTTAATTGAGGTTAACTTGATCTCCATTCATTGGTGTCGTTATGAGAAGGTTAGATCAATTCATGTTTTCTGATGAGGGCTGTAATAGTGAGGTTGTGCTCTCAATGGGATTAAGAGATAGGTCATTTTGATCATTGTGTTATTTTGTTGTCTAATTGTGAGGAGGATTGAGGTCCCAAACCTTTTCGTATGTTGAAAGGCAAGGAGGATTTGTGGGATATTGGGACTACGGAAACAAAAGTTACGTGCCATGAAGGTGGACGGATGGGAGGTTTCATTTTGAAGGAAAAGCTTAAA
Organism: Cicer bijugum; assembly: GCA_037974875.1. Lineage (NCBI taxonomy): Eukaryota > Viridiplantae > Streptophyta > Magnoliopsida > Fabales > Fabaceae > Cicer > Cicer bijugum. Next base: position 152,607 of record JBBPBT010000229.1, read on the forward strand.
AGGGTTATGTTTGAGTTGAGAGGTTGGCATAAGAAGCACTGCTACAATTTGGATGATAAGATACATAGATTTGCGGAGGATTTGAATAGTTTGGATGTTAAGAGAAAGAAAGAGACGTTGAGTGAAATAATAGTGGCACATAGACGTTTTCTCACTTCTTATTTGTGTTATTGTCAAAACTTAGGTGTAATATTTAGTGGCATAAGTCTATAGTATGATGGCTTCGTGAAGATAATGCTAATTCTAAATATATTCATGGAAATATTGGTAGTAAGCAACATCACAACTTGATTAGACAATTAGATGTAGGTGGATCATCGGCTAAGGGGGTATGTGGTATTAGGGACGTTGTTTATAGTTAATTTGTTAATAACTTTAAGACCCATAAGCCTGGTGTCGTCAATATTTAGTTGACCAAGATAGATGATGTCGACACTAGCCTTTTAGTTCGACCTTTTATAGAAGAGAAAATTAAAGGGGCGGCGTGGGGTTGTGCTAGTTTTAAGGGCCTTAATCTTAATGGACTCAACATTAGTATTTTTGAAAGAATTTGGGGAAAATATTAAAACCAAGTTTGTGCGATTCTTGAAATAGTTTTCATGCAAATGAAATATTGGTGAAATAAGTGAATACTATGTTTATTGTGTTAATTTTGAAGAAAGATAGTCCTCAAGGGTTGAATGACTTCATACCCATCTCGTTGGTGGGGTGTATGTATAACACTACGCCAAAAATAAAATTTTACAGTGCTTCTTTTAATCTATTTACAGCGCTTTTTTTATAAAAAAAAAAAAAAAGCGTTGTGGAATCGAGCGCTGTAAAAGATACAACAATACTTTTAAAAAAGCGCTATAAAAAATGTAAATATAACACGCGTTTGTTATGCACATTTTACAGGGCTTTTTTAAAAAAACGCTGTAAAATGCGCACATAATATGCATTATTATGCACATTTGACATCACTTATTTGAACAAGCGCTGTAAAATGTGCATATAAAATTCATATACTGGGTGTGCCTTTTACAACACTTTTTTCAACAAGCGATGTAAAATGTAGACCCATAATTCATATACTAGGTGTGCCTTTTACAGCACTTTTTTCAACAAGCGCTGTAAAATGTAGACCCATAATTCATATATTGGGTGTGTCTTTTACAGTGCTTTTTTCAACAAACGCTGTAAAATGTAGACCCATAATTCATTTTACAGCGCTTTTTCAGAAAAGCGCTGTAAAATGTGTTTTTTTTAAACGTTGTAAATTAAATATTTGTAAAGCGCTTTTTAGCTTTTTATGGCATTTTTTTTATAAAGCGTTGTCTTTTATCTTTTTATCCAAAATTATTTTGATCTAGTTCACACAACACAACCAGAATCAGTTCACACAACATAACCAATTCACACAACACAACCACAATCAGTTCACACAACACAACAAAACATATTCAAATACCATAAGCAATTCACACAATCAGATACATATATATAACCCTGTAACTCTGTAATTTACAACCTAATTAACTACATTCTGATACATATATATAACCTAATTTACAACCTAATTAACTACATATTCATATGCATGTTCATATATTGTCCTATGATCATATATATATAATAACTAAAAAAATATACAGAATATGCACTAGCTACCATATAATATTCAAATATCTTGCCCTACAGCATGCTATTTCCCAGAAAATCAAATAATTTTCATTTCAAGCACATACTCACACCATTCTTCCTTTAATTCCGTTAGATCTTCCTCAGAATATGATGGACTGGAATTGTCAAAGTACTGCAATATAAAAATTGAACATATTATATTAAGTTAGTATCAAATATATAGATAATTTATATATGAAAATCATATAATAAAAATACCGTACCGTTTCTGGGATCATAATTTTATTCTTGTCAACAATCTCCTTCATGAATCTCAATACGTAGTACCCATAGTCGATGTTGTTTGTTTGACGAGGGCACTTTATTGGGATCCATGTAATGTGTAAGACCCATAATTTTTAAGTGTACTTTATGTATTTTGGTGTATTTTCGGTATTGAACTCAAAGGCTTTTTAGCCAAAGTTATTAATATTTTGGAGTTTATATGACCAAGAAGATATTTTTGATGCCTGATTAGAATTACTCGTCGATAAATAAATTAAATTAACTACGGTGAATCTTTTGCGAAGAGTTTAATGCGTTATGGGTGAAAGAGTAATTTAATAAATATCTAAAGATTTGGAGATATTTGTTAATTATTATTAATATATATATGTTTATATATACAAAAAAGGAAAGGAAGGAAATAAGAGGAAGAGAAATAGAAAAGAAGGAAAAAGAAAGAAAGGAAAGGAGAAGGAAAGAAAGTAAGTATTTTCCGTCTCTTTCCTCTCACTGCCTCGCGAGATTTTCTTTTCTTCCTCCCTCCATTTTCGCTTTTCTTTGCTTCTTTTTCTCAAGAATAGAAACCCAAGGCTTAGTGGGTGATAGGACAAGGACTACTCAAATTCACTCTTCCTCTTCGATCCGAAAACGAAGAAAAACGGTATTAGGAATTCGAACACAAACCTTCTCGTTTCACCTAGATCTAAGCTTCGTTTCGCAAAGAAATAGAAGGGAAAGTTGCTCACTACCACGCTACGGTGCTAGGGAACCAACTATGGAAGCGGCGTAGCGAGCGGAAAATTTACCGGATTTACTAACGGTGTCGTAATCGCACGTTAAAGCTAACGTGAAGGTAAGGGCTCCTTCCAAACTTTTAGTTTGCATTTAGGGACTTACTTGTGGTTGTGGGGAAAAGAATTTGGTTAGGGTTAAAGTATGGTTTTATGGAGAATGAATTTTAAACCCATTTATGTATGATTTTGAGTATATGAAACTTGTTGTGTTTGAGTGATGGATTTTGTTGATTTGTGTTCGTTGTTTTGACGTGTTCTAAATTGATAACTAATGAAACTTGAGTTTGTTCTGTGTGGTTTGTATGGAAAATGATTTGGAATGAAGTATGGATTGAATGTGAAAGTATGTTTGAGTTTGTTTTGTGTGGAAAATGATTTGGAGTGAAGTATGGATTGAATGTGAAAGTTGGTTTCGTGTGAAATCTGAAAACCATTAAGTTAAACGAGTATTACGAATGGGGAATCTCTTAATATCTTGTTTACTTAATGTGAGTTTGTGAAAATCGTTTAAGTTAAATGAGAATTAAGAATGGGGAATCTCTTAATGTCTTGTTTACTTAATGTTGTTTTGAAAATCGTTTAAGTTAACTGGGCGTTAAGAATGGGGAATCTCTTAATGTCTTAGTTACTTAATGTTGTTTGAAAATCGTTTAAGTTAACTGAGCGTTAAGAATGGGGAATCTCTTAATGTCTTGGTTACTTAATGTTTGTTTTTGAAAATCGTTGGAGTTAAAAGAGTATTAAGAATGGGGAATCTCTTAATATTTATGTTTGCTTAATGTGTGTTTGTTTGTGAAAATCATTAAGTTAAATGAGTATTAAGAATGGGGAATCTCTTAATATCTGCGTTTACTTAATGTTGTCGTGAAAATGATTTTGTGAAGAAATGAATTGTCGAGTCAAGGTGATGCCATGTGATTTGTTGGTTCATCTTGTCTGTGTTGAGATTGTCGCGCCAAGGTGATGCCATGTGATTTGTTGGTTCATCTTGTATGCGTTGGGATTGTCAAGTCAAAGTGATGCCATGTGATTTGTTGGTTCATTTTGTCTGTGTTGAGATTGTCGCGCCAAGGTGATGCCATGTGATTTGTTGGTTCATCTTGTATGCGTTGGGATTGCCAAGTCAAAGTGATGCCATGTGATTTGTTGGTTCATTTTATCTGTATTGGGATTGTCGAGTCAAGGTGATGCCATGTGATTTGTTGGTTCATCTTGTCCGTATTGGGATTGTCGAGTCAAGGTGATGCCATGTGATTTGTTGGTTCATCTTGTCTGTGTGGGTATTGTGTTGAAACCATTAAACGGTATGTTTTGAAATTGTGTGTAAGTGTGTTGATTCAAGTTTATGATTTAGTGTTTGAACTTGAGATGTCATTGTGATTGTGTTATAAGTGTTAAGTGTTTTGTTTTGAAACTATGTGTAAGTGTGTTTGATTCAAATTGTGATTGTGTTGATTTTACTAAGAGTTATATTTGGGGAATTGTGTGATAGTATGTTAGGTTGTAACAAAGGTTTTCGAAACTCATAATGACGGGGTGATTGTATGGGTATTGCTAAGTATTAAGGTTTGGAGTGGTGTGTGTATGTGATTGAGTTAGTTTATGAATTTTTGGAAGAATATGCAGAGAAATCGATTGGCTTAGTAGAAATTCTTATTTTGAGTTAGATAACAGATTGCTCATTGATTTATCAATGTCTTGGTTAGTTATGTATTTCTTGATGGATTGAGAACTTTATTTTGATTTCAATTTTATTTGGCAAGCATGATATGAACTTTTAGCATATGGAAAACCCTTCTAAGATGCATGATAAGTTGAAAAGGTTATTTGTGCATTGAAAAGTAAATGTTATGTGGTAACTGTAATTTCGGTTGGTGACCCTTTACAACTATTGTGGAAATCTGGGCTTTGCCCTCAGATGAGAGCCAGGATGATCCTACCGGTTCGTAACCTACGGATGGGAATGTAGATGGGAATGTAGATGGGGATGCTTGATTGGAGCTACGTCAGGAGGATCTCACGGGGCGCATGGAGATCATTCAGGGTGTTTAGTTGTGTTGTAAAATGATCAGACTAGGTTGACTTAGAGGGAACAATTGTCTTTCTTTTGGGTTGCTTTTATTTTTAAACTGGAAGATTGTACCACCTTTGTTATGTAAATATTTTGAATTCATATTTTGAGAACTTTTTCCGCTGCTTGTAAATTATAATGACATAATTATTTATTCAAAGGTGTTACCTTATTTATTTCTCTGTTTTATTTTAATTTCTTTTGAAAAAAAAATACACCCTCGCTTTGAAAAATGGGGTGTAACATTGTGGTATCAGAGCTTTGGTTTGGTTTTCTTTGGGGGCTGTGGAACCTTAGGTTCTAGATTGGAGGTTAGGAGTTGTTGTCTGATCATGCGTCGGGGTAATTGGTCTGAGTTATCAGATCAGGGGTGGTTATTATGTGTTGATATATTCGAAACTTAGTTTTGGAATTATTCGAAGTGGTGTTAACACTTCTTCTTGTTATTGGTTTTTCTGAAACACTACCTCTAAGAGGGAACGACGTTGCAAGGATGAACGTCAGAGGGGATGATCAAATGGTTGAAGCTACAAATAACATGGATGTTTTGTTGTTGCACGAACTGCTGCAATGACTCTGCGGGATCTGGAGAAGAGGAAAAGAGAGATTTGTGCTCTTAAGATTAAGAGGGTTAGAATATTTTCGTCGTTACCATCCTCCAAAGTTCAAGGGTGATGAGGACTCAGGAAAAGAGTTGATTAGTAGATTCAAGAAATGGAAAAGATCTTCGAGATGATGAAGTATCAGGCAGAGTTGAAGCAAGTCATGACGGCATGGAGTTTATGAAATGGTTCCAAGGACAGAGAAGCTATGTGTTGATGTTAACTCGAAGATGATGAGTATGGATGGATTAATATTAGACTAACGAGGGATTTCAAGTAAAGATCTAAGTGGAGGACTTTTGGTAAGAAAAGTATTAGATGTTTTCCCTGGTAGATTTCAGGATGAGTGTGGATGAAGTTTGACAACTGTCAAAGAGATGTGAACATCATGGAATTGTTGAGAAGATAAGGCTTCTATTTGGAATAACATTTGGTGCTTAGGTGTCAATTAAAGAGACTGGTAGTGAAGTTAAGGGAGCGTTGCACATTAGGAGTGAATACTCCTTTGGATAGATAAAATACGTTTTGAGGAATTGTCGATACCTTGAGGGGAAAAGTCGAGCATTCGAGTTAGACTAGATTCGTAACTTGGATTATTAAGTATGGACAGTAATATTGCATGAATCTATAGACACGTAAGTGTGAATTTTGAGAGATGTTCAGAAAAACCTAATGAGTTAAGCCTTGATGTGTTGAACTCTATGTTACCATTAAGTGGAATTTGAATTAATCGAGTACGAGAATACTTGAGATTGCGGTAATATAAGTTTGAGAGTCTATTAAAGGATGGAAATTACTAAGAGGATGTTAATATTTTGATAGGACTGAAGGATTATTCGAGATTTGATTTGGGACCCTAAGATGGTTGATTTTAGCTGATGATTTAAAATCTCGCAAGGTTGGAGGGAGGACCAAGTGATGCTTAAAACTTTCATAATCGAAGGAGTTGAGACAGGCAAGTGATAAATAATTCATGTTAAGGATGGAAGTGTTTGGAGATTTCGAGGATCATATTTTAGAATATTATTCAATAATAAAAAGTGAAAAAGAAGAAATGTAACAACTGATTTATGGTTTAGTTGTTGGTCTTGGGAAGTCAAGCGTGAAGATTTGAAGTGATCATTCCAGTAACTAGATGGACGAAGAAAGGTATGTGGGTTTTGAGATATTGTACTGCAAAAAAAAAATTATGAGGATGAAGTTATAGATAATTATCTTTATGGAAATGTTTATGGGGAACGTTTGAGAAATAATTCTTTAGAACGTTCGAATGTTAGGATTCTTTCAGTTTATATCTCGGTGAAGGTGGAGAAGGAATAAGAATCCAGTAAGTGAAACTAATATTGGAAAATGTGCAAAGAAATTGTCGGAGCAGCACATAGAGATGTAGCTTATGACGATTAAAGATTCAGGAAAGGAATTATCTCACCTATAATTCAGACATTATTATTATAAAGGTATGCCAATGATATAAAGACATTACTTGAGTACATGTCATGGGGATTATTATTGTGTTCGTCAATCAAAGGAGTTCAATGTTTGTTTCATGGGAAACAATTGAACATGAAATGGAAAGGTTTGGTGGGAATTAGTAAGCCTTGATTTATTGGAATCACTATAATGAAGATGTATCAAGGTTCGAGGTAGAAATTTAAGGTTTGTATAAATAGAAAAGTGATGGAGTGAATACAATGCGGTTGACCTGTCATAATGAAAGGAAGTTGTGTGTCCTAAATAGTATAGTCTTTGGCATGATTTCGATAAATATTTGAGGAAGCTTTGATCACCAAGCATATGTGGAGATTTGATTATTAAATTTATAACTGGAATAACATACTGATAAGAACACTACAGTGTGACGTAGTTGTATGACTTAAGAAAAATCGAGGATTTGTGGACAAGGGAAGACAATAGATTTCAAGGTTGGATCAGATAATATTTTGCAATGTAATGGTAGGATTTGTGTACCAGAAATTGTAGATATGAGGAAAGCGATTTTAGAAGAGGCTCATAAGAGTAAGTTGAGTATTCATCCTGGAGCAACCAAGATGTATCAAGATTTGAGGCAGAATTATTGGTGGCCAGGAATGAAGAAACATGTAGTGGAGTATGTGTCCACTTGTCTAACTTGTCAGAAAGCAAAGGTGGAACATCAGCGACCTCCTGGGATGTTGCAACCTTTAGATATACCCGAATGGAAGTGGAACAGCATTTCCATGGATTTCATAACTGGATTGCCTAAAACGAGGAGAAAGAATGATTCTATATGTGTGATAGTGGATAGACTGACTAAATCCGCACACTTTTAGCCAGTAAAGACCACCTATAAGGTAGACCAGCTAACAGAGATCTACATTGCTGAAATTGTGAGGTTACACGAGGTACCATCGAGTATTGTATCAGACCGTGACCCGAAGTTCACCTCACACTTTTGGGGTTCATTGCACGAAGCGTTGGGGATGAAACTACGATTGAGTTCAGCTTACCATCCCCAAACGGACGGACAGACTGAAAGGACGAATCAGTCCCTTGAAGATCTGTTGAGAGCATGTGTGTTAGATGATAGAGGGAGTTGGGATGATGTACTTCCGTTGATTGAGTTCACCTACAACAATAGTTTCCACGCGAGTATTGGGATGGCACCATATGAGGCTTTATATGGGCGCAAGTGTCAAACGCCCTTGTGTTGGTATAAGGACGACGAAAATATGATTGTCGGACCAGAGATGGTGCAACAGACTACAGCTAAGGTAAGGAAGATCAAGGAGAAAATTAAGACTTCACAGGATCGTCAGAAGAGTTATGCGGACAAGCGTTGCAGACTTTTGGAATTCGAACAGGGTGACCATGTATTTCTAAGAGTCACACCTACTACCGGAGTTGGTAGAGCATTGAAATCGAAGAAGTTGACTCCGAAATTCATTGGACCATACCAGATTTCTGCACGAATTGGGCCTATTGCTTATCGGATTGCATTACCTCCGATACTGTCCAATATTCATGACGTATTCCATGTGTCACAGTTGATGAAATATCTTGCAGATCCATCTCATGTGATCGAACCAGACACAATCCAGCTAAAGGATAACTTATCATTTGAAGTACCACCGGTGAGAATTGATGGCAGGAAGATCAAGCGATTGAGGACCAATGATGTTTCGTTAGTCAAGGTGATTTGGAACCCAATTACTGGAGATACGACTTGGGAACTGGAGAGTAAGATGAGAGAACAACACCCATAGTTATTTATCAACGCATAGTTTCGAGGACGAAACTAATTTTAGGGGGGTAGTAATGTAAGACCCATAATTTTTAAGTGTACTTTATGTATTTTGGTGTATTTTCGGTATTGAACTCAAAGGCTTTTTAGCCAAAGTTATTAATATTTTGGAGTTTATATGACCAAGAAGATATTTTGATGCCTGATTAGAATTACTCGTCGATAAATAAATTAAATTAACTACGGTGAATCTTTTGCGAAGAGTTTAATGCGTTATGGGTGAAAGAGTAATTTAATAAATATCTAAAGATTTGGAGATATTTGTTAATTATTATTAATATATATATATATATATATATATGTTTATATATACAGAAAAGGAAAGGAAGGAAATAAGAGGAAGAGAAATAGAAAAGAAGGAAAAAGAAAGAAAGGAAAGGAGAAGGAAAGAAAGTAAGTATTTTCCGTCTCTTTCCTCTCACTGCCTCGCGAGATTTTCTTTTCTTCCTCCCTCCATTTCCGCTTTTCTTTGCTTCTTTTTCTCAAGAATAGAAACCCAAGGCTTAGTGGGTGATAGGACAAGGACTACTCAAATTCACTCTTCCTCTTTGATCTGAAAACGAAGAAAAACGGTATTAGGAATTCAAACACAAACCTTCCCGTTTCACCTAGATCTAAGCTTCGTTTCGCAAAGAGATAGAAGGGAAAGTTGCTCACTACAACGCTACGGTGCTAGGGAACCAACTACGGAAGCGGCGTAGCGAGCGGAAAATTTACCAGATTTACTCACGGTGCCGTAATCGCACGTTAAAGCTAACGTGAAGGTAAGGGCTCCTTCCAAACTTTTAGTTTGCATTTAGGGACTTACTTGTGGTTGTGTGGAAAAGAATTTGGTTAGGGTTAAAGTAAGGTTTTATGGAGAATGAATTTTAAACCCATTTATGTATGATTTTGAGTATATGAAACTTGTTGTGTTTGAGTGATGGATTTTGTTGATTTGTGTTCGTTGTTTTGACGTGTTCTAAATTGATAACTAATGAAACTTGAGTTTGTTCTGTGTGGTTTGTATGGAAAATGATTTGGAATGAAGTATGGATTGAATGTGAAAGTATGTTTGAGTTTGTTTTGTGTGGAAAATGATTTGGAGTGAAGTATGGATTGAATGTGAAAGTTGGTTTCGTGTGAAATCTGAAAACCATTAAGTTAAACGAGTATTAAGAATGGGGAATCTCTTAATGTCTTGTTTACTTAATGTGAGTTTGTGAAAATCGTTTAAGTTAAATGAGAATTAAGAATGGGGAATCTCTTAATGTCTTGTTTACTTAATGTTGTTTTGAAAATCGTTTAAGTTAACTGGGCGTTAAGAATGGGGAATCTCTTAATGTCTTAGTTACTTAATGTTGTTTGAAAATCGTTTAAGTTAACTGAGCGTTAAGAATGGGGAATCTCTTAATGTCTTGGTTACTTAATGTTTGTTTTTGAAAATCGTTGGAGTTAAAAGAGTATTAAGAATGGGGAATCTCTTAATATTTATGTTTGCTTAATGTGTGTTTGTTTGTGAAAATCATTAAGTTAAATGAGTATTAAGAATGGGGAATCTCTTAATATCTGCGTTTACTTAATGTTGTCGTGAAAATGATTTTGTGAAGAAATGAATTGTCGAGTCAAGGTGATGCCATGTGATTTGTTGGTTCATCTTGTCTGTGTTGAGAATGTCGCGCCAAGGTGATGCCATGTGATTTGTTGGTTCATCTTGTATGCGTTGGGATTGTCAAGTCAAAGTGATGCCATGTGATTTGTTGGTTCATTTTGTCTGTGTTGAGATTGTGGCGCCAAGGTGATGCCATGTGATTTGTTGGTTCATCTTGTATGCGTTGGGATTGCCAAGTCAAAGTGATGCCATGTGATTTGTTGGTTCATTTTGTCTGTGTTGGGATTGTCGAGTCAAGGTGATGCCATGTGATTTGTTGGTTCATCTTGTCCGTATTGGGATTGTCGAGTCAAGGTGATGCCATGTGATTTGTTGGTTCATCTTGTCTGTGTGGGTATTGCGTTGAAACCATTAAACGGTATGTTTTGAAATTGTGTGTAAGTGTGTTCATTCAAGTTTATGATTTAGTGTTTGAACTTGAGATGTCATTGTGATTGTGTTATAAGTGCTAAGTGTTTTGTTGTGAAACTATGTGTAAGTGTGTTTGATTCAAATTGTGATTGTGTTGATTTTACTAAGAGTTATATTTGGGGAATTGTGTGATAGTATGTTAGGTTGTAACAAAGGTTTTCGAAACTCATAATGACGTGGTGATTGTATGGGTATTGCTAAGTATTAAGGTTTGGAGTGGTGTGTGTATGTGATTGAGTTAGTTTATGAATTTTTGGAAGAATATGCAGAGAAATCGATTTGGAAATCGATTGGCATTAAGTCAGTGGCTCAGCTATGCTGTCACTCGATTGCCCAATCAATTGCACAATCGATTGGCATTAAGTCAGTGGCTCAGCTATGCTGTCACTCGATTGCCCAATCAATTGCCCAATCAATTGCACAATCGATTGTCATTAAGTCAGTGGCTCAGCTATCCCGTCAATTGATTGCCCAATCGATTGAATTAAGCCCAGAATTCAAATTTCACTAAAAACCTTCAGGAAATCGATTTGGAAATCGATTGGCTTAGTAGAAATTCTTATTTTGAGTTAGATTACAGATTGCTCATTGATTTATCAATGTCTTGGTTAGTTATGTATTTCTTGATGGATTGAGAACTTTATTTTGATTTCAATTTTATTTGGCAAGCATGATATGAACTTTTAGCATATGGAAAACCCTTCTAAGATGCATGATAAGTTGAAAAGGTTATTTGTGCATTGAAAAGTAAATGTTATGTGGTAACTGTTAATTTCGGTTGGTGACCCTTTACAACTATTGTGGAAATCTGGGCTTTGCCCTCAGATGAGAGCCAGGATGATCCTACCGGTTCGTACCCTACGGATGGGAATGTAGATGGGAATGTAGATGGGGATGCTTGATTGGAGCTACGTCAGGAGGATCTCACGGGGCGCATGGAGATCATTCAGGGTGTTTAGTTGTATTGTAAAATGATCAGACTAGGTTGACACAGAGGGAACAATTGTCTTTCTTTTGGGTTGCTTTTATTTTTAAACTGGAAGATTGTACCACCTTTGTTATGTAAATATTTTGAATTCATATTTTGAGAACTTTTTCCGCTGCTTGTAAATTATAATGACTTAATTATTTATTCAAAGGTGTTACCTTATTTATTTCTCTGTTTTATTTTAATTTCTTTTGAAAAAAAAATACACCCTCGCTTTGAAAAACGGAGTGTTACATAATGTTACTAGACTTTTGCTTCGACACTGTAGCACCACTTTGAGCTCGAAAAACTTTTAAGGCACTATCGAATGAATAAATGTGAATATTATAGCATGAACAAACACATTATTTATATATAATGTTAGAAATAAATGAATATTACTTACGTGTCGAACATAGTCTTTATTTCGGAGTGATGGTTGTGATTGCCATGCAAGGGATCCAAATAGTTTATAACTTCAGAGACCGCATTGATTGCAAATAGCACCCAATGTGCCCTACAACAACAAAAAACTGGTTAAGCAATTTTGTTTATACACAACTAATAAATTAAATTCTCATCAATTAAAAAAGATAAAATTACGTACCCTGAATTATATGGTGCGAAGAATAATTTATCCTTTTCTATATTTCCTAATAACATATTTACAATATATTTCTTTACATTTTCTGGATCGAGTTTCCACATCGACATCTTATGCGGAGACAAGAATGAGTATTTATTTGACAATTTCCTCGTGCACACGACCTTCTCATACAAAAATCTTCAATGAAAATTTTAAACTAGATTAATTACCAATACATTTAATTAATTACCAATAAATGCAATTAAAAGTATTTTTTACCTTATGTACAAGCTCATTACAGTAGCACTAAGCTCCTTATGTTTGAGAAGTTCATAAACGTACTCCTTTTCGAGAAACTCATCATACTCATCTACGAATATATCTTTATTCATGGGTACGATGCGGGAATCATCGCTGCTGCTCATGTTCGTTTTTACTTGGATGTCAAGACACGCCCCGTATTTACCAAGGCATGGCTGACTTATTTTAGGAGCAGCAGCAGCAGCAACCGATTTTCCCCGATCATGTTTTCTTGCTGCAACTTTGGCAGCTTTATTACCCGGTAGCCTTTGTGATTTGGCAGCTCTATTAACCTCCAATTTTTTAGGTTTGCTGCCTTTCATTGGTTGTACGGGTGGTTTATTTAATTGGATCTACAAAAATGAGGTTAAATGTTAGTTTATTGAATCTGAAAAAATGACAACTCTTAGGCAATAAATGTGACAAACCTTTTCTGGAGATGTAACTGATTCGTTTCTGGGAATCTTTTTATCATTCCCTTTAGGCTTAATATTCAGCATCTAAATATAAATGTGAAATTAAAGTTAGGAGCGGAAAAAAATCAGCAATTAAATATACATATCAATTAAACATACATTTCAATTGATTAAATATACCTTATCGAGGGCAACAAGGTTTGTGGGCCATGCCACGTAACTACCAATAGCGTCGCCCAATAACTGCATATCTCCATCGTTGTCCGGTATCGGCAACGGTGCAGTTGGTTCGAAAGCAACAACAGGCGATACTTTGACATGGCCCGCAGGGATCGGAGTGTTGTGCAATACTTCTCCCGAAGTATTGTACAATTTTCTTTTTCCCACCTTCCGATGAGTAGGCGAGGACAAGTATAGGACACATGGAGTGACACCCTAAATCAATAGTCAAAACATAAGTACGGTTAATATATAAGTTTGTTTAATACATAAGTAATTACATAAGCAAGTAAGTAATTAATTACCTCGGGAATACTTTTGAGACCGACGTTGCAACTCGCGGTTTCACTCTCCATTTGTATTTCATGTTGGAGTTGATCCGGGAGTTGCTTGTCTTTGTTCGTATTCACCAATTGTGCCATTTGCTCTGTAAGTATTCTGAGCTTCTCTAATACTTCCTCGTTGGAAGCTTTTTGGCGCTTCTCTTGAGGAAAAAAGCTTTTGGGAGTTACGCCAAATCCTTTCCCCCTAACCCGACCGGAATACTCAGGGACGTTAAACACTTTACCAAAAATGTTCCTGCAAGTATCCTTGTTCCCCTCTTGATTTTCAGAACTTTGTTCGATAATCTCCTAAAATACATGTAACATTAAAAAGATAAGTTCAATAGCATTTTTAAAATATAATATTAAAAAGTATTCAAGTGATAAATACAATATTAAAAAATATTAAAGTGATAATATACTTACACAAAGTTCTACTACTTTTTTGACATTTTCATTATCAACCACTCCGTCTTTATTAACACGCGTTTCCTTCCATAATATATGACGACCCAAGGGTTGATCGGCTTGGGTGTCTTTTCGCTATTCGTTAAGATCATAAACAAAATAATACAAATTAGTTACACACTATAGTTTATAATACAAATTACTTCATTATATAAAAGTGATGTTTAATTACTTATAAGTTGTTGATCAAGGCGTGCATATCCCATACGTGATTTTTTGTTTGGGTGGGTTGGATTGCTTTCCTGTTCGCGATTTGCCTTACTAATAGCCTATATAAAAAAATAGCAATTGTGTAAAAATTTAAAATACGCTACGAATATGAATAATAAAACACTCAAATGCTAATAAATTAATCACTTACGACAAATGCGAGGTTAGAATGTTTGGAAACAAATGCACTCCATTCATCGTTTGATATATAATGTTTATATATTTTTGGAGGTTCAGCATTTGTGTTTCCTTCTCTTTCTTTCAGATAGAAATTTGAGAGATGAGATCTAAATCCACGATGGATCTTCCCAGCAACTCTCAAAACATAACTCTTTCGTCCCTCATCAAGAACAAAAGTAGTCTGCAATGAAAAAAGTTATAAGTAAAGTATTTCAATGAAAAAAATTATAAATGACAAAATAGTGGATCAAAAAATATACTTAAATGTCATTCCATATTATATCTTTGGCATCCTTCAACGCCTTATCTCTCCAATCGTCAATCGTAATTGGGATATTTTGACGAACAACAGCCCCAATGTAACTTACAAACATTGAGCTGTTGGGGTCAATTGGCTGACCACTCTCATTCCAGCCAACCTAATAAACTCATATAGTAAGTATATGCTATTAAAAAAAGATAAAAAAAAATACACAGCAAACAGAGTATAGTATAGTATAACCTCAAACTTGGTGCCATTGCTCCTTGCTTTAATCACGTTTTGCATTATAGTTGCACCATATTTGACTTCATTTTCATAAGTCTTAGTGGTTCCAACTTCTTCATTTTGACATTATAAATCTTTGTTTGTCTATTTAACTACAACAAGTTCAACATGCAGATTAGTATAACATCAACAAGCTCAACATGCATCATGTATTATTCTAAACAAGCTCAACATGTAAATGTATATCTTAAACAAGCTCAACATGCATTTAAATGATTACAAAAAATTAATAACATCAATACATGAATACTGAGGGTTCGAAGAAAGATGAAATGCGAAGAAAAGAGGGTTCGCAGAAAGTTCACATAAATATGATTCACAGAAAAACGGTTTGACGAAATACGTAATGAGGGTTATGTATTTCAATGAAAATATATTGGGTGCAATGGGAGAGATGATCTTGGATGGAAATAAGGTTCGAAATGAAGGAGATAATCGTGGAAATAAGGTTCGTAATGGACGAGATTATAGGGTTTGCAAAAGAAGAGAAGAACGATGAAGGTTGAGATGATAAAGAAGTTTACGTAATGAAGAGGAAATTGAAGCGATTACTGTTATATAAAAAACCCTTTTACAACGCTTTTTTATAACCTTTTTACAGCGTTTTTTCAAAAAGCGCTCTAAAAGGCCTAAGTCTTTTATAGCGCTTGTTTGAAAAGCGCTCTAAAAGGTGTCCTTATTTAAAAGGCTCTTTTAAAAGGCTCTTTTACAGCGCTTTTCTCAATAAGCGCTGTAAAAGACCTTATTGTTTTATTATGTTATATAATGTTTTTTTAAAGCCTTTTACATCGCTTGTTCAAATAAGCGCCGTAAAAGGTCTCTTTATTTTATTTTTAAAAGAGTCTTTTACAGCGCTTATTTGAACAAGCGCTGTAATAGACCTCCTTGTTTTATTAGGTTATATGAATGTTTTTTTAAAGCCGTTTATAGCGCTTTTTTAAACGAGCGCTATAAAAGGCCTTATTGTTTTGTTATGTTATTTTTGTGTTTTGTTATGTTATTTTTGTGTTTTGTTATGTTATTTTTTAAACAAACATGCAAAACCCACATAGTAGTAACTGGTCACCACCAAAATCTCTTCCTCTTTACCAAACTCTTCTCCTTTTATGCATCTTCTTCACAAACATCAAAGCTTACTCTCTCACAATTCAATCTCCAACTCAACACCCTTTTCATCTCTTTAAATTCCCTTTCCTTCTTAAATCGTGTGCTAATTCGTCGATAAGTGGTTCGAAACATGGTCTTCAGGTTCATTGCCATGTTGCAAAAAATGGGTTTGAGTCTGATGTTTTTGTTAACAATGTGTTTTTGGGGATTACCATGATGCGTAGAAGGTGTTTAAAGAAAATCCTGTTAGAGAAAGTCCTGTTAGGTGTCTGATGAATATTATTTTTAAAGGCTTTTACAACGCTTTTTCAAATAAGCGCTGTAAAATGTCTCATTGTTTTGTAAATTTATATGAATGTTATTTTTACAGCGCTTGTTTACAGTGCTTCTTCAGATAAGCGCTGTAAAATGTCTCTTTATTGTTTTTTTAAAAGGGTCTTTTACAGCGCTTTTTAAAATAAGCGCTGTAAAAGGCCTTAGTATGTTATTTTTGTGTTTGGTTTATTTGGGTTCAATATTGGATGACATTAAAAATATTGTTATCATTGTTTATTGGATTAAAAACATGTTATCACAATACTTTAGGAGATGATAAATTATTAGAAATGAGAACTTCTGAATAATCTATGCACTGAGCAAAAGAGAATCTCTTGGTTCAAATCAGTTCAGTTCATGTCAATTACTAATTTATATTCAGATCAATTCATGTAAATCAAGCTAAATATAAAACACTCATTGTTACATGAACTTAGTATAAAACACTCAAATCAAGCTAAATATAAGAAGAAAATAAATTAATCAGAAAATAAATTAATCAGAACTTAGTATAAAACACTCAATTCAAATTACATGCATATTTATCACAATAATTCAGATTACATGTATGGCTTATATAAAACAATTAAACATGTACATTAAGATGCCCTTCTTCTTTTCCTGGTGGGATTCACATTTGTTTGTCCATTTACAATACGAAACGATGGATTAATCCAAATTCCCTCATCATGATCATCTCTAAGATATAAACCATCATCAGTTGAATCAATTTCATGTGGTTGTTGTGATGTTGCAAATAAAAGATCATTACCAACATCTTCATCATTATTGTTATCATCACTTATTTTATTGGTCGATAGGACAACAGACCATTTATCATCAAAAGGATCAGTGACATAAAACACTTGTTGAGCTTGCGACGCTAAAATAAAAGGCTCGTCTTTGTATCCCACCCTATTAAAATCGACAAGCAAGAATCCTGACTCATCAATCCGAATGCCATTATTATTTTCGACCCACTTGCAACCAAATATGGGAACACGAAACATTGTGTAGTCTAACTCCCATATGCGCTCGATAACCCCAAAATATGATAGATTTGCAGAGACAACATTATAATCCTTCCAACCTATCAAAATATTAACGTCCTCTTAGTAATTTCCATCCTTTAATAGACTCTCAAACTTATATTACCGCAATCTCAAGTATTCTCATACTCGATACTTCAAATTCCACTTAATGGTAACATAGAGTTCAATATATCAAGGCTTAACTCATTAGGCTTTTCTGAACATCGCTCAAAATTCACACTTACGTGTCTATAAATTCATCCAATATTACTATCGATACTTAATAATCCAAGTTCCGAATTCAGTCTAACTCGAATGCTCGACTTTATCCTTCAAGGTATCGACTAATCCTCAAAGCGTATGTTATCTAACCAAAGGAGTATTTACTCCTAATGTGCAACGCTCCCTTAACTTCAATACCAGTCTCTTTCATTGACACCTAAGCACCAAATGTTATTCCAAATGGAAGCCTCATCTTCTCAACAATTCCATGATGTTCACATTTCTTGATAGTTGTCAAACTTCATCTAGTTTCATCCTGAAATCTACCAGGAAAACATCTAATACTTTTCTTAACAAAAGTCCTCAACTTAGATCTTTACCTGAAATCCCTTATTAGTCTAATGTTAATCCATCCATACTCATCATCTTCGAGTTTACACCAACACATAGCTTTTGTGTCCTTGGAACCATTTTATAAATTCCGTGCCGTCATGATTAGCTTAAACTCTGCCTGAAAATTCATCATCTCGAAGATCTTTTCCACTTCTTGAATCCACTAGTCAACTCTTTTCCTGAGTCCTCATCACCCTTGAACTTTGGAGGATGGTAACGATGAAAGTATTCTAACCCTCTTACTCTTAAGAGCACATATCTCTCTTTTCCTCTTCTCCAGATCCCGCAGAGTCTTTGCAGCAGCTCGTGCAACAACAAAACCTCCATGTTATTTGTAGCTTCAGCCATTTGATAATCCCTAATGACGTTCATCCTTGCAACGTCGTTCCCTCTTGGAGGTAGTGTTTCAGAAAAACCAACATCAAGAAGAAGTGTTAACACCACTTCGAATGATTCCAAAACTAAGTTTCGAATATATCAACACATAATAACAACCCCTGATCTGACAACTCAGATCAATTACCCCGACGCATGATCAAATAACGACTCACAACCTACGGGTTGACTTATAATCTATAACCAAAGGCTCCACAGCCCCCAAAGAAAACCAAACCAAAGCTCTGATACCACAATGTAACATCCCGTTTTTCAAAGCGAGGGTGTATTTTTTTTTCAAAAGAAATTAAAATACAATAGAGAAATAAATAAGGTAAAACCTTTGGATAAATAATTAAGTCATTAAAATTTACAAGCAGCGGAAAAGTTTTTTTCAAAATATAAATCCAAAGCATGTCCTGATGTCAACAATAGTACAGGTACATCCTTTCAACTTAACATAAAGGTAGTGTAACACCTCGTTTTTCAAAGCGAGGGTGTATTTTTTTTTTCCAAAAGAAATTAAAATACAATAGAGAAATAAATAAGGTAAAACCTTTGGATAAATAATTAAGTAATTATATTACAAAATTTGAATCCAAAATGTTTACATAACGAAAGTGGTACAGTCTTTCAGTTTAAAAATAAAAGCAACCCAAAAGAAAGACATATGTTCCCTCTGTGTCAACCTAGTCTGATCATTTTACAAAACAACTAAACACACTGAGTGATCTCCACGCGCCCCGTGAGATCCTCCTAACGTAGCTCCAATCAAGCACTCCCATCCGGAGGGTACGAACCGGTTGGATCATCCTGATTCTCATCTGAGGGCAAAGCCCAGATTTCCACAATAGTTGTATCATTACCTAATGATAGGACTTCTCATCCATACCAAGAATGATCTTGGGTTATTGTAGAGGTAAACAAATCAGATTAATCGAGAAGTCCCGATTCTGAATAGTTATTTGACAATGTAAACATGCATAATTTACTGTCAAAGTCTTAGCAGTAAAGAAGACACAGACAACTTCAAACGATTTGCACAATCCATAGCAATGAAGGAATGGGTTGTCCCCGAATCAGAAAGTGTAGTTAGGGGGTTACCTGTAATCGCACAATCATATTGAATCAGATTGCTAGATAAATTTCCATCTTCGGCGCCGACGCAATAAACATGTCCTCTAGCAATAGGAAGAGTAATCCTAGCTACATTCACCATTGGTTCCACCTTCGGAGCCTTGCAATTCTTTGCAAAGTGCCCTGGTTTATGGCAATTGTAGCAAGTATGACTGTTAAAGGTACAAGCATAAGCATAATGTCCCTCCTCTCCACATCGGAAACATCATATACCTTGTCCCACTTGTCTCCCAAAGTCTTGGTTCCCTGGGTTATTCTGTCCCCCGTTGTTATCATGTGGTCGATTATAAGGTTTAGCAACTTGTTTTCCCTTGTTCTGATACTTCACCCGACTAGGTCCTCCTGAGTTAGAATTCCCTCCTCGGCTAGCTCTCTTATTCTTCATATCCTAAACTTCTCTACATTTTTCCACAAGAACTTGAAAACGTTGAATTCCCAAGGGTAAGACAAAGTCTTGAATCTTATACTTTAGTCCATCTTGGAAACGATGACACAAGAATGGCTCATCAATCTCTTCACGGAAAAATCTAAAATGCCTTGATAGTGATTCAAACTTAGCAGCATATTCGCCCACAGTCATGTTCCCCTGATGTAGTTTCAGGAAATCATCACCCAGTCTAGTCCTGGTACTCATCGGGAAGTATTTGTCTAAAAACTTCCTTTTGAAAGATTCCCAGTTCACCTCCTCGTGAGCTGATCTCATCAACAACCTCGTACTCCTCCACCAGTACTCAGCATCTCCTAGTAGCATATAAGTGGCATAGTTGACCCTCACTCCCGCCTGACAGTTAATCATTCCGAAGATGTTCTCCACTTCTTGGATCCATAAAACCTTACTTTAACCCTAACCAAATTCTTTTCCACACAAACCACAATGTAACACCCCGTTTTTCAAAGCGAGGGTGTATTTTTTTTTCCAAAAGAAATTAAAATACAATAGAGAAATAAATAAGGTAAAACCTTTGGATAAATAATTAAGTCATTATAATTTACAAGCAGCGGAAAAGTTCTCAAAATATGAATCCAAAATGTTTACATAACGAAAGTGGTACAGTCTTTCAGTTTAAAAATAAAAGCAACCCAAAAGAAAGACATATGTTCCCTCTGTGTCAACCTAGTCTGATCATTTTACAAAACAACTAAACACCCTGAGTGATCTCCATGCGCCCCATGAGATCCTCCTAACGTAGCTCCAATCAAGCACTCCCATCCACATTCCCATCCGGAGGGTACGAACCGGTTGGATCATCCTGATTCTCATCTGAGGGCAAAGCCCAGATTTCTACAATAGTTGTAAAGGGTCACCAACCAAAATTAACAGTTAACACATAACATTTAAGCTTTTCAATGCACAAATAACCTTTTCAATTTATCATACATCTTAGAAAGATTTTCCACATGCTAAAAGTTCATGTAATGCTTGCCAAATATAAATGAAAACAAAAGAAAGTTCTCAATCCATCAAGTAATACATAACTCACCAAAACATTGATAAATCAATTGAGCAATCAATTATCTAACTCAAAATAAGATTTTCCACTAAGCCAATCGATCGGGGAAATCAATTTCCTGAAAGATTTTTGTGAAAACTGAACTCTGGGCTTAAATCAATCGATTGGGTAAATCGATTGACTCAATCGATTGGGTAAATCGATTGACTCAATCGATTGGGTAAATCGATTTCCTGACAGACAGAGTCCCTATATTGAATCCAATCAATTGGGAAAATCGATTTCGTGAAAGACAGAGCCCCTGTAATGAATCCAATCGATTTGGCAAATCGATTTCTTAAATAGTTTTGAAAAACATATTACAAAATCGATTGGGTAAATCGATTTCGTGAAAAACAGGGCCCCTGTAACTCATCAAATCGATTGGATAAATCGATTTCCCTGTGTATTCTTTCAAAAATTCATAAACAAACTCAATCACATTCATACATAATCCCAAATCTTAACACTTAGCACTGATAACGCAATCGCTACAACAACATGAGTTTCGAAATAATACTGCAATTAAACATGCTGTCACCAAATTCCAAAAACATAACATTTAACACTTATGACACAATTACTACCACATCAGGTGTTTTGAAATGGTATTGCAATCAACATGTTATCACCAAATTCCAAAACATAACACTTAACACTTATAACACAATTACCCACACGAACAAGATGAACCAACAATTCACAATTTAACAGGGTGTAGTCTCTCACGGACAAACACCTGTGCAGTCTCTCACGGACAAACACAATTCACCAGGAAACGTAAGTCGTAAACGTACTGCCTATCACGGGCCCGTACCGTTTACCAAGGTGCCACCTATCACGGGTCTGCAACACTTACCAAAAAGCGTAAACCATAAACGTACTGCCTATCACGGGCCCGTACCGTTTACCAAGGTGCCACCTATCACGGGTCTGCACGATTTACAGGGTGTAGTCTCTCACGGACAAACACAATTCACCAAGAAACGTAAGTCGTAAACGTACTGCCAATCACGGGCCCGTACTGTTTACTGAGGTGCCACCTATCACGGGTCTGCACAACTTACCAAAAAGCGTTAACCATAAACGTATTGCCTATCACGGGCCCGTACCGTTTACCAAGGTGCCACCTATCACGGGTCTGCACGGTTTACAGGGTGTAGTCTCTCACGGACAAACACAATTCACCAAGAAACGTAAGTCGTAAACGTACTGCCTATCACGGGCCCGTACTGTTTACCGAGGTGCCACCTATCACGGGTCTGCACAACTTACCAAAAAGCGTAAACCATAACATACTGCCTATCACGGGCCCGTACCGTTTACCAAGGTGCCACCTATCACGGGTCTGCTCGGTTTACTAAAACAAACATTAAGTAAACGAGTCATTAAGAGATTCCCCATACTTAATACTCCTTTGACTTAAGCGATTTTCAAAACAAACAATAAGTAAACAAGACATTAAGAGATTTCCCATTCTTATTCTTATTTAACTTAAACAAATTTCAAAACAAACATTAAGTAAACGAGACATTAAGAGATTCCCCATTCTTAATACTCATTTAACTTAAGCGATTTTCAAAACAAACAATAAGTAAACAAGACATTAAGAGATTCCCCATTCTTAATTCTCATTTAACTTAAAACAATTTTTCTAAACAAACTTTAAGTAACCAGGACATTAAGAGATTCCCCATTCTTAACGCCCAGTTAACTTAAGCGATTTTCAACACAAACAATAAGTAAACAAGACATTAAGAGATTCCCCATTCTTAATACTCATTTAACTTAACGATTTTCAAAACAAAACATTAAGCAAACAGAAGTATTAAGAGATTTCCCATTCTTAATACTCTTTTAACTTAAACGGTTTTCCAAAACAAACATTAAGTAACCAAGACATTAAGACATTCCCCATTCTTAATGCACAGTTAACTTAAACGATTTTCCCAAACACACATTAAGTAAACAAGATATTAAGAGATTCCCCATTCTTAATACTCATTTAACTTAATGGTTTTCGAAATTCCACAGAAAATAAACTCAAACGTACTTTCACATTCAATCCATAACTCACACAAAATCATTTTTCCACACAAACCACACAAAACACATCTCAAACATGTTAACAAATTCAATCCACGATACACAACAAACCACATCAATCAACAAACATCAAGTATGAACACGCCATGTACGATGAACACAAATCAACGCAATCATAACACTCAAATACATCAAATTTCATTTACTCAAAATTATACATAAATGAGTTAAATTCATTTTCCCCAATTCAATACACCAACCCTAATCAAATTCCTGTCCACACAACTACAGATAAGGCCCTAAATGCAAACTAAAAGTTTGGAAGGAGCCCTTACCTTCACTTTAGCTTTTACGTTCGATTACGGTACCATGAGCAAATCCGGTAAAATCTCCGCTCGCAACGCCGCTTCCAAAGTTAGCTCACTAGCACCCTAGCATAGTGGTGAGCAACTTTCCCTTCTATCACTTCTTGAAACGACGCTTAGATCTAGATGAAACGGGGAGATTTGAGTTTGAATCCCTAATACCGTTTTTCTCCGTTTTTGAATCAAAGAGGAAGAGTGAAGCTGAGAAACCTTGCTCTCTTACCCACTAATCCTTGGCTTTCTATTCTTGAAGTCAAAGAACGAAAAAGGAAGCAAAACAAAGAAGAAGAAAAAAAGGAGGAGGGATGGGTTTCGCGCGGCCTGAGGAAGAAGAAGGGAAAAATGTTTGGTTTCTTTCTCTCTCTTTTCCTTTCTTCCTTTTTCTTTCCTTTCTACTTCTCTTCTCCTTATTTCTTTCTTTTCCTTTTCTATATATATATATATATATATATATATATTAATAATAATTAATAAATATCTCCAACTTTATAGATATTTATTAAATTACTCTTTTACCCAAAAGCATAAAACTATTCGTAAAAGATTCACCGCAGTTAATTAACTTATTTATCGACGAGTAATTTTAATCGGGCATCAAAATTTCTTTTTGATCATATAAACTCCAAAACATTAATAACTTGGCTAAAAAGCCTCTGAGTTTAATACCAAAATCCCTTAAAATACATAAGGTATAATTTAAAATTACGGGTCTTACAGGTAGCCCAAAAGAAAGACATATGTGTCCTGAGTGACAACCTAGTCTGATCATTCTATACATAACAAAAAACAATACGCCTTGAGTAATCTCCACGCGCCCCGTGAGATTCTCCTAACGTAGCTCCAATCAAGCACTCCCATCCACATTCCCGTGCGGAGGGTACGAACCGGTGGGATCATCCTGACTCTCATATGAGGGCAAAGCCCAGATTTCCACAATAGTTGTAAAGGGTCACCAACCGAAATTAACAGTTAACACATAACATTTAAGTTTTTAAATGCACAAAATACCTTTTCAACTTAGCATGCACCTTAAAAGGATTTTCCATATGCTAAAAGTTCATACAATGCTTGCCAAATGTAAATGAAATCAAATAGAGTTCTCAATCCATCAAGTAATACACAACTGAACAAAACATTGATAAATTAATTGAGCAATCAATTTTCGAACTCAAAATAAGAATTTACACTAAGCCAATCGATTGGGAGATCGATTGAATGGATAACTGAGCCCCTTTATTAAAGCTAATCGATTTCCAAATCGATTTCCTAAAGGTTTTTAGTGAAATTTGAACTCTGGGCTTAATTCAATCGATTGACAGCATAGCTGAGCCACTGACTTAAAGCCAATAGATTTCCAAATCGATTTTGTCACATTAGGGAAGTTCCTGTAACTCATCAAATCGATTGGGAAATCGATTTCTCCGTGTATTCTTTCAAAAATACATAAACTAACTCAATCATATTCAAACACAACTCCAAATCCTAACACTTAGCAGTTTCCACATAAACACCACGACAATCAAGTTTTCGAAATAGTTTTACCATCCATCACATTCACACACAATTCAATACATAACTCTTAGTAAAATCACACAAATCACAATGACATCTCAAGTTCAAACACTCATCATAAACTTGAATCAACACACTTACGCACAATTTCGAAACATACCGCTTAACGGTTACAACGCAATACCCACACAGACAAGATGAACCAACAAATCACATGGCATTACCTTGACTCGACAATCCAACACGAACAAGATGAACCAACAAATCACATGGCATCACCTTGACTCGACAATTCCAACACGAACAAGATGAACCAACAAATCACATGGCATCACCTTGACTCGAAAATTCCAACATGGACAAGATGAACCAACAAATCACATGGCATCACCTTGACTCGACAATTCCAACACGAACAAGATGAACCAACAAATCACATGGCATCACCTTGACTCGACAATTCCAACACGAACAAGATGAACCAACAAATCACATGGCATCACCTTGACTCGACAATTCCAACACGAACAAGATGAACCAACAAATCTCATGGCATCACCTTGACTCGACAACATTAAGAAAAACAGACATATTAAGAGGTTCCCCATTCTTAATATACTTTTGACTTAAATGATTTCCCAAAACAAACATTAAGTAACCAAGACATTAAGAGATTCCCCATTCTTAACGCCCAGTTAACTTAGACGATTTTCAAAACAACATTAAGTAACCAAGACATTCAGAGATTCCCCATTCTTAACGGCCAGTTAACTTAAACGATTTTTAAAACAATATTAAGTAACCAAGACATTAAGAGATTCCCCATTCTTAATGCCCAGTTAACTAAACGATTTTTAACAAACACACATTACGTAAACAAGACATTAAGAGATTCCCCATTCTTAATTCTCGTTTAACTTAATGGTTTTCAAATTCCACACAAAACAAACTCAAACATACTTTCACATTCAATCCATAATTCACACCAAAACACATCAAATCATTTTTCCGCACAAACCACACAAAACACATCTCAAAATTATATAATTATCAATTATGAACACATCGAATACGACGACACAAATCAACACAATAAATTTCATTTATTCAAAATCATACATACATGAGGTAAATTCAATTTCAATGAAACATTCATCAATATAACCAAAACCTAACTCTAAGATTTTACCTATAAAACCTTAGATTCATTTTCCCCCAAATCAACACTTTAACCCTAACAAAATCCTTTTCCACACAATCACAAATAAGTCCCTAAATGCAAACTAAAAGTTTGGAAGGAGCCTTTACCTTCACGTTAGCTGTAACGTGCGATTACAGTACCGCGAGCAAATCCGGTAAAATCTCCACTCGTAACGCCGCTTCCAAAGTTGGTCCCCTAGCACCGTAGCGGGGTAGTGAGCAACTTTCCCTTCTATCTCTTCGTGAAGCGAAGCTTAGATCTAGGTGAAATGGGGAGGTTTGTGTTTGACGGTTTTGAAATCTCTAACTCCGTTTTCGAATCCGAGAAGGAGGAAGGAGTTGGAAATGTGTTCTTTCACACTCACTAATCTTGGGTTTCCATTCTTGAGGCCAAAGGAACCACGAAAATGGAAGAAAAGAGATGGAAGAAAATGTGTGGGTCGCGTGGCTGGAGGAGGAAGAAGATGGAATGTTTTTCCCTTGCTTTTCCTTCCTTCTATTTTCTTTTCTCTCTCTTTCCTTCCTTTCCTTTTCTTTCTATATATATATATATATATATATATATATATATATAACAAATATCTAAAAATATCTAGATATTCCATAAAATTACCATTTCACCCATAACCTCTCCAAACCACTTTTTGGTTAAAAATATCTACTCTCGTCGCAACTCGATTGACAGATGCAATTTTTAGCAACCCAAGATATTTTTAACGAAACTCTCTAGAATTAAATTCTTCGTAAAAGATCCACAGCAGTTAATTTAATTTATTTATCGACGAACAATTTTAATCGGGGTATCAAAATATATTTTTGGGCATTTAAGCTCACAAAATATTAATAACTTGGCTAAAAAGCTTCCGAGTTCAATACCCGAAATACACTAAAATACATAAAGCGTAATTTAAAATTATGGGTCTTACAATGTGGATTCATTCCATCAATAGAAAGGTCAAGTCATAGATTTCTTGACTCTATCCCGAATTCAAGATACTCGTGATCAATTTTTGTCCATTGTGTGGAATCTGCAGGGTGTCGAAACATTCCATCTCTAATTCATTCATCTGCATGTCATGTCAAGTGTTTTGAATCTTCTTCACTGTGATACATGTGCCTAAATCTTGGTATTATAGGAAAATACCACACGACTTTTGCTAGAGTAGATTCTTTCTTCTTATATCGAGAGACATTGCATTTCGGACACGCCTTAAGTAGTTCATATTCATTTCGAAATAAAATGCAATCGTTAGGACACGCATGAATCCTTTCGTAACTCATGCCAATAGAACACAAAATCCGTTTACCCTCGTAGGTTCGACTGGGAAGTTTATTATCTTCTGGAAATATATCTTTTATGAGTGTTAATAAATCTGTAAAGCTTTTATCAGACCATCCATTACTCGCTTTTAAGTTGTACAACTTTAATATCGCCGACAGTCTTGTGAATTTAGTACAACCATTATATAATTCTTTCTCTGGATCACTAAACAAACTTTCAAACATTTTAGGACAATCTCGAAGATCTTCTTCAACTGCCTTTGCGATCTCATCAACTCGGTCCGGCTCATATGTATCTGTATCGAAGTCAGTTGAAGCATATGTCGGACTATTCTAAATATTAATGTTTCCTTTTTTTTTCTCACCATGTCTTATCCAACATGTGTAGCTTTGATCAATTTTATAAGTATAGAAGTACGCCTAAGAGGGGGGTGAATTAGGTATTAGTAAATTTTCGTGTTTTTAGTGATATGGTAGTTGAATTTTCTGAGTTTAACAAAATGCCTACTAATAATAATGTGTAGTAAGTAAATGGACACTTTAAGGTTTATCCTGGTTCCCCTTATAACCAAGCGTACGTCCAGTCCTCTTGCACACCACAAGAGATTGATCCAATACTTGTCAGAAAATGTACAACTCCCACCCTGGGATTCTTGCTACAAACTTCTAACAACACTTCTAAGATAGCACACCACTATCTTAGATTAAGCTGTCTTGTAGAAAGTCCTACTTTCTTTTACAAGTGATACAATAAGATTTGATTGAGTATACAGTGAGATATAATGATAATCAATCCAATAACAATTCAAGTAGTTGAGAACATTTTAGAATGATATGAAAATGGAATGCAAGTACTTAGTAAAAAATCAGAATTTTATTCAAAGTTGTTCAATGTATTGATTCAAGGATTGTGTATCTTTTGATCTGAAGTTATGGGGTACTGATACTCCATAAACATCCCTTCAGATTCGTGGCCATTGATCCAAGAGGTTTGATGAAAAAATACAATGTTCTAGAGCCATCCCAGATCTGAAAAATTGTATTGTTTCCAATTGTATTCGAATACAGGATATGTGTATTTGAATACAACTCTTTGTAACGTTCAAAAATATTCAAAATTTACTTCTTGTATTCGAATACACATTGGTGTAGTCGAATACAGATTAGTGAAAATTTGCCACTGACTTACCTTGTATTCGACTACAGATGGGTGTAGTCGAATACACATATAAGAATTTTGGCTACTGACTTGAAGTGTATTCGACTACACATAGTTGTAGTCGAATACAACTTTTAGATTTTTGCTTCTGACTTATGTTGTATTCGAATACAATATGGTGTATTCGAATACACTTATGTAATTAGTCAAAAATATGATTTTAAATGTTTGTTAATGTTGTTTTGACTTTTGAAAATATTTTAAATGCATATGTAAATATGACTTGTTCTCATGTATTTGAAATATTGGTTTGTATCATATACCTTTACATTTTATCATCTATTGTTTGGATTTGAAGCTTATTGTGAAGATATTTGATCTTCTTTTTTATCTTCTTTTTTATCTTGTTGCATTGACCATAATCGGTGATCTTTGTCTTCATCAAAAACATATAGTTTACAAATTCCATTACATACTAGATGTCCTTCTAATTCATCTTCTCTAACACGTTTTCCCAAACAACATTTTAAACAAGGACAAACGACTTTATTTGGATCTTTTGCATTCTTCACTGCAAACTCAACAAATTCCTTCACTCCAATTTCATACTCTTTTGACAATCGATTGGCAGACATCCATTTCCTATCCATATTATACGACCTATATAAACTAACAAGTTTCAAAAAGAAACCAATATCAACTAACAATTTCAAAACATAACAAATCATGTGGTATGAGTTTTTGACTAGTAGAAGAGATTTAATATATATATATATATATATATATATAACAATTTTTAGTTTTCAATTATTAAAAAACTAAAGATTTTTTGACAAAAAGAAATTAAAAAATACCTGAGATAACGTAGATGGCCGCACAGTACGTAGAGGATATGAGGGTTTCCAGAGTAGAACAAAGCGCATGTATTTAATTATTTGAAAGATATAGAGGATATGAGGGTTCCCATCGTATATAATTATTTGAAAGATGTATTTTACAGCGCTTGTACTAAAAGCGCTGTAATTGGTAGTTAAATTCAATGAAAGCGCATGTATTTTACAACGCTTGTGAAAAAAGCGCAGTAATAGGTAGTTCAATTATTTGAAAGGGCATGTATTTTACAACCCTTGTGAAAAAAACGTTGTAAGATAATACGCGAAAGCGCTTCATTTTACAGCGCTTTTGTGAAAAGCGCTGAAAAAGCCTTATAACATTATGAGCAAACTTTATATGACCCTACAACAGCGCTTGTTTTACAGCGCTTGTTAAAAAAGTGATGTAAAAGGCTCCGTTATTTTTAAAATATATTTACAACAGCGCTTGTGTTTAGCTAGCACTGTAAAAGGGGCGTTGTTAAATGTCATTTTTGGTGTAGTGTAACGAGGTGGTGATGGTGTTACCTAATAATATCCAGGGGTTATTAGTAAAGTAATTTTAGAATCTCAAATGGCGTTTGTACACGATAGACAAATCTTGGATGGTATTCTTATTGCTAATGAGGTGATAGATGATGTGAAACGGAAAAGGAAAAATTTATGCTCAAGGTTGATTTTGAAAGGGCATATGATTTGGTCCAATGAGACTATTTGGAAGTGGTTATCTTAAAAATGAAGTGTTCCAGATATTTGGAGAAGGTGAATTATGGAATGTGTTACGATGGAAAGTGCGTATGTGTTGATGCTTATCTCCTTTGATTTTCCTTTTAGTGATGGAATGTCTTAACGCTATGATGAACACTTGAATTTGGAATGGATTATTGATTGGCGATGATGTTGGAATTAGGGAATAATGGTGTGTGTCACATTTTCAGTTTGCATACGACACTATGATTATGGGAATATAAGTTAGGTGAATTTTATGTGTTAGATTTGAAGGTTAATTTAAACAAGAGTCTTCTAGTATGTATTAATGTTTCTTTTAAATATTTGGGTATGCAAAGTGGTGGGGAATGAAGGAGAGACATTTCTGGGTGGATTCGTGGGTGGAGGGTATTGTTTTGCGTGATGGATTTAGGAGATTGTATAATTTGGCTTCTAATAAAAATATCACAGTAGTGAATATATGTTGTGGTGAGGTTGTAGGTGGGATGATTTTCAATTGGGGGTGGTGTAGGTAGTTGTTATATAGTGGGAATATGTGTTATTGGAGGAGTGTACATGTTGTTGGGTGATGTTGTTTTGCAAGTGCAATCTTTTGATCAGTGGCATTGTAATTTTGGTTAAAATGACACTTATGTTATGAAGCAGGTGTACAATTTTTAGGTTTTGGGATGGTGGTGGTGGCATTAATTCAAAACTCGATTTAGATGGTTTGTATGTGTTACATTTCAAAAAGTAGTAATTTAATTATTTTTAATCATGAAGTGTATAATATTCTCTTAATAGTGAGAAGGTGCAACTAATTTTTTTTGATGTGGCTTAGATCTAAGGATGTTAGTTTTGTGTATGATTTTCATTCTTAGTGCAAGCACCATTGGGTGTGTTTGAGATGTAATAAAATTTTTAGAGGGTGTTTATATTTTGATTGAAGAACATGTTTGAGTTGCGAATTTCTAGATGATTTTTTAGAATAGAGTGAAGTCGTAACAAGGTAGTCGTACGGAAACTCTTGTATTTCTAATTCTTAGTACTTCTTGTACTAAGGATTTTTTGTTATAAAAACATTACACTTGAAAAACATTTGTTACTTAAATTTGTTAAAATTCATCCACATATGAGAATAAAATTAAGACATATGTGGAGGAACTTTTTTTTTATAGCGATTACTTCAAATACAAGAGACGTTATCCAATTTAAAATTTGCAATAAGAATTCTCACAATTGGTTTATGTCTTTAAAATTAATTTTTTATGATGCACTTCAATTTCATGAGTTTTAACTATCTTTACTATTCATATTGTAATGGTAGATTGATTTGATTAGTTAAACTTTGTTTATTTTATTGTACTAATATATTTTTGGTTGTTAAATTCTATATGCAAATTATAAGTTGC
>JBBPBT010000229.1:184650-245731 GCA_037974875.1 Cicer bijugum
TAAATCTGATGCCTTTAATTGTTAGTTATGAACACATATTAAATACTTCTTATTAATTAAATCCTTTATGTTAAAGCACATTATATTTTTGAGATTGAAAAATAAGATTTTAATTAATAATATTAATAATATTAATAATTATAATTCATTTTACTTGATGTCATTACACATATGTTAGGTCCTTTATGTTGAAACATGTTCATACTTTTTTAGTGTAATATTACATCATTTAATAATATTTTATTCGATAAATATTTTTATTATACAATGTTAATTTGAATATATTTTAATAATATATCAAATACTTTTATATTTTATAAAATTTTATAACAATAATTTATATAATATAAATTTTTTAATCTAACAATTTAATTGATAAAATATATATCGAATAAAACGTTATTACAGGATATATTATTCTATCAGTGTAGTTTAATTTGACCTCTAAATCACAAATCTCTCACACAACAAAGAAGTGGAGATAAAAACGCTTTTGCAGGTATATTTCTCTCAGATTATTAAAATGGATGCTTCAACAGGAGGATCTAGTGGCTCTGGAGATAAGAAAAACAATAATCAAAACTCAAAGAAAGAAGTACCATTCTACCAATTAAATTCCCATCAAGAACAGAAGCTTCAAGCGTAATGTTCTTCCTAATTGACAATTTTCTCCTTTTGTTAATTGTTTTTAAATTAGTCTTAGGAAGACATCGATCTTGCTTTACGTGTTAAATTTGTTCAATTAGCCAAGGAGAAGATTCTCAAATAAAAAGTGACAACTGATACTTGGATAGTGCAACTCCAATCAATTTGAAACCAATTAGATTTTTAGTCAAATTGGATACATGTTCTGATGTCCATATTTTGTTGATGACTAATCTTCATATATTTTTTTTCTAGATCAAATAGTTCTGTAGCAACTATAAATTATGCAACTATTCTAAAGATCTATGTTTGTGCCTCTAGTTTTCTTCGTTTCAAAATATTATTTTTGTCGACCAAATTTTTTTGAATAAAATTAGACCCAAAATTAAAGACTAAACAGAAATTGATACATGTTCAAGTACAATTATTAAAAAAAATTGAAATAACGACCGAAGTTTAGTGGTAAAAAAAGAAAAAATTCATTTTCAATTTCGTGCTAAGTGTAATTAGCTAGAGACGGCCAATTTGACGATTAATTGTATTTTTTCATCAATAATTTCCTATTTATTTCAATTATACATTTGAGACTTACTTCTTGGGTCTTTTCATCGCACCAGTAACATGATATTACCTAGCTACAAAGTAACCACTATCAAAAAATAAATCTTATTGCCTGTAATATGCCTGTAAGACGTAAATGAAATTGATTGCTTTAAAATTAAACGAGGACACTAATTTGTGATTTCTTTTTTCATTTCGAATTGAAGATTGTTCAAGAGTTGCCCACATCCAGAGGAATTCCATTATCATAAAATTGCCAAGGAGCTTGGAATCAAACCTGAACATGTAAGGGATTGGTTTCAAATGAGAACTGAACTGACAAAGGTAATTATGTCTTTGTTTTCTACAATATGTGTAAATTTGTTTTACTAATCATATTTTACACGAGTAAATAGGAAAATGGATTTTTTAAATTATAAATATCACTCAAATTAATCTCTAAATTTTGTGAATTTTCAAAATTTTTATCGTAGATACTATGATATAATATATTAATTGAATATTTAACTCATTCACGTTGATTTCATATCAATGTCATTATAACGTTGACTAATTTTTCTATGAAATTCTAGAAAAATTTATTCTTTAAATTGTAAACATTAATCAAATTATGTTATGAATTTACTCAAATTAATATCTGAATTTTACGAATTGACAAGTAGATCCCTGATATTGTAAAATTGTAATAATGTTTTATCGTCAAAGACTATGATGTGACATATTAATTGAATATTTGACCCCTTCATGTTGATCTGATATTAATGTTGTCAGAGACTATGGTGTGACATATTACTTAAATATTTGACTCCTTCACGTTGATCTCGTATCAATGTCATCACAATGTTTGACAAATTTTTCTACAAAATTATAGGATAATGGATTCATTAAATTTTAAACATCACTCAAATTAATCTCTAAAATTTGCAAATACATAAAATAGTAATTTTTTTATCGTCATAAACTATGATGTGATATATTAATTGAATATTTGACTCTTTCATGTTGATCACATATCAATGTCATCACAACATTGATTAGTTTTTCTAAGAAATTTATATATTTCATGGAAATAATTTGTCTATAATTAATTCATGCACAATTAAAGTTACTCTTAAATTTGTGTATGAAATAACAAGTTTTCATCTACAAATTTTTCATAGAGAAGATGACATTGATATGGGTCAATATGGATAAGTCACATATTCAATTATAGTGTCACATGAAAAATATGTATCGACAAAGTTAACAAAGAAACTACTTTAATTGATATTTTACAATTTCAGATATGTATTTTGCAGTTTGCATAATTTAGTGATTAATTTAACGAAGGCTTACATCTTTAGAAACCAATTTATATATTCACTATATATATATATATAATACTAGCAATATATTATCTTTAATAAGTTAAAATTCACATGAATCTATTCAAATTCACATGAGATCTACATAATTAGAAGAGAACTATGTGAATGTTAACTAATGAAAGAGAGTGTGTTAGAAAGTGTGAGTTAGGGAGTGTGTTGTTAGCACCCATATATATAAGTTGCAGACACAACTGAGAACTAAATAGACCAGAATGTTGTGGTTCATGTGATCCTATTTCTGAGACTTCAAATTTTTTAATATATTGCTGCTGCAATTGCACTTGTAGACAACAATTTCAAACAGTAACTTTTGTTCCCTTAATAATTATATGGGTTCATTTTTAATATATTTTACCATTATAAAAAAGTTATTAGGGCATAACATTGCAATTGGAACTAAGTCATAGTAGTCTACCGTAGGTCAGTGCTTAAAAGTCATTCGAAATTTTAACAGTAACGTACGACATTGTTGCAAAGTAATATAAGTTAATGAATTTTGTTGTCTTTAGAACTAAGAGTATGATCTGATTTGTGTTGTTTTGACGAATTGAGTTTTGAAAATATACATTTTTTGTGTGCTTATTTTTATACATTAATTGAATCACTAGTTTATAATGGACTCTGGCAATCCTCTGAATTTAGTATGTATCCAACAACTTCTAAGTCTAAAATGGCTAGTTAATCCAAAGAAAAGACTATGGGTGAAAGTTTAATATGTTAATCATTCTAATTTGATCTGTATTGCATATTTTGTTAGCTAGTTTAGTGAATAAAATAGTTATAACGACTCATTTATATGTGTTCATTCATTTATGAACATATTTGTACAGATATGTCCACCGAAGTCACAAACTGATCATGCACTCGCAGCTTCAAATAAAAGGAAACTTGAAGAAACACAAGTGGTCAATAAAGAGTCTGAGATTAAGAAACATGAAGAACCTGATCATTCAAATGACAAAAATTCGGAAGAAAATGATCAAAACCCCAACCCAATAGGTGATAGTGGAGAACCACAAGAGTCACAAAAGGCACGGATGTTAACGGTTGCTACAATTGCTATGAACGAACTTTGTTGCCTCATAAGTACCGACAGACCTTTGTGGATAAAACCTTTAAATGAAGCGCATGGAGTTGTTCTTAATCCTGACATGTATGTGAATTTCAATTCTGGAATTGTTCAACTCCTAGCTTCGGGTAAACGTGAAGAATCTTCCAAAGAAGAACTCATAGTTCGGAGTAGCGGAAAACAATTGGTTGACTCGATTTTAGATTCGGTTAGTAATTTATATACCACTTTTTCTTGTTATATATTTCAACTTTTTAATATTTTACTTGTGTGAAAATATATATATTATACTTAAATATAATGTAGTTCCTAAAATCCTACACATATCAATTTTTTTTTTCTACTCTGGTCATGTGATATTAATAATACACAAAAATAACAATGATATGTATTTTTATTAGCCATATCATTGATAGATACGCAATTTTTTCATAGAATATAAAAGTGAAAATTTCTATATTTGCTAGGACAAAATCTCATTTACTGCTAACAATTCCTACCCTCCTTATTAATTAACTACTAATATTGGTATATATAAAAAAATATTTATTTTCAGGACAAAAGGATAGAACTTTTTCCAACAATTGTTACAAATGCTATAACAGTGACAGTTTTAGATACTGGCGCACCAGAAACACGAAGTGGAGCTATGCAATTGGTATATTTAATTAGCATGATACAAATTAATCTGGCTTTATCAAATTTTCAGTTATATACAAAAGTAATTAACTTATTATTGGTTTGTCATTAGATGTTTGAAGAAGTGCACATCCTTTCACCAATCGTGCCATCCCGAAATTTTCTTTTCCTCCGTTATTGTAAAAAGGTTGCTAATGCTTCTTGGTTGATAGTTGACGTATCTCTTGACTTCTACTACGAGCGTCAAACTGCTAATTCAGCACATAAACTTCCCTCTGGTTGCATGATTACTGAACTTCCTAATGGAAAATCAAAGGTAATTAAAAACTTATATATCTTCCTTATTTTGGGTGATATATAATATTTCTATGAGAAACTCTATCGTACATTAAACATGTACGGATGTATTTGATATTTAAATTAATAATTAAATAAGTTTATTTTTTTGAAAAAAACAAAATTCTATTATTTAAAAAATTATAATGACTAAATATTTTTTATAAAATATGTCAATAAAATAATTTTTTTTAAAATATTTTATTATTAATAATAGTGTATATTGAATATTTTTTATGATAAATTATGAAGAAAAAAACATAATAAAATATTTATAAACAATGAAATGATTTTTTTGATGAAATGATCTTTTTAAAATACAAAATTTGACAAAAAAAACTCTTTAATTCATAAAAAATATCATAAATTTATTATTTTAGAGAACAAACGTACCAAAAAATTTTAATTTGTAACTATACCTAGAAACTCCCTATTTTTAACAAGATTGGTTCATTTGTATAATTAGCACCCCTATGATATATTTCTAAGTGATAGTAATTTAAAAAAAAAAAGATGATATGCCAACATTGTAATAAAAATGCTAAACGTGATCAATAAGAGAATAGTAATTCCAAAGAATTTCACATCCAATGTATTTTGTTATGCTATATAACTATATATCTATATATATTTGTTAATTTTTTTATGATATAAATTATATGGTTTATGATCATAGGTTGTGTGGATTGAGCACGTGATAGTGAAAGATACGAAGCAACCGATCAAACTCTACGAAAATCTAATTCGTCGATGTAACCCCTTTGGAGCTAAAAGGTGGGTACATGAATTACAACGAATGTACGATAAAATTCATTTCTCATCCCTGGAATATATACCAAGACATGCAAATGACAAAGGTAATTATTTCGTATCAATTACCAAAAAAATAAAAATGTCTAAAAATCCGTTGCTCACATTCATTTGCTTATTTTTTTTAATCTAATAATTTATGTTATTTAATACTCAGAGATCGTGTCAAAAGAAACAAGGAAGAGTGTGATGAACCTTTCAAATAGAATGGTTCATAACTTTTGTAGAGATCTGAACACATGCGGCAGTGGACATATTCCTATGGAACTCTTTGGGAATATTAGCAACTCCGATGAGATTCAGTTCAATCATCGCAAATTCAAAGATGCCATTCTTTTCACCGCAACTGGCTCTGTTAGACTTCACGTTGCTCCCCAAACTGTTTTTTACTTTCTTAGCGATGAAACTCGACGACACGAGGTTCATAAAACCTTCTTTAGCTTGATAACACATTTTTTCAGAATTATTCTAATTTTTCATTACTAGATCATAAATATTTGTTATTTTTTTGTTGCAGTGGGACATTGTGGTTGAAGATAGTCGAATGCATGAAATTGCATACATTTCATCTAGCCAAAACTTTTCTTACAACCGTGTTTCAATTCATGAGGTACTACTGTATATGTTGACTCTTATCTTTTCATTTATTTAAATAGGTTCGTCTTATTCTTCCTAGATATGAAGCACATTTAGTTTGAAGTGAAAATAATGATTGCAATTTACAGAGTAGAAGATAAAGAAACAAGTGTATCTTATTACATGTTCTTAAATATTAATTACAAATTTATCTAAGTAAATTGATATAGTGCTTCAGAGTCATTGCATGTGCCGAGTAATGATACACATATATCCCATATTTTTTGTGGACATCCACTTTGAATGGATACTATATGTGATAGAAAGAGAGATGGAAATAAAAATTAGGTATTGAATAGATGTTTAAATATGGAGTGTATGTGTATTACATTAATTTTTGTTCTTTTCAAGATATGTTTGTTAAATTAACATGTTTCATTATATTTGTTTGAAGGAAAAAAATCTATTTTGTGGATAGTGCAATCTAAAGTGAAAAACGAAAATCAAATGTTGTTTGAAATTAATTAAGTACATGACATTACATGCAAGACAATAATTTGAATTGCTTTAAAATGAATAAAATATTATTATGCTATCTACACATGAGGGTGAATTAATGTACTTTCCAAGAATTTAAAATCTTTTCCTTTTTATATATTATTGTTGCATAAAATAAACATGATAAAATTTATTGATATAAATATATTGATATGGCCAGACTTACAACTTTGATAATGATAGAATGATACATATCATTCAAGAAAGTTGTATGGATCCCGTGGGGGCATATGTTGTGTTTGCTTCGGTTGACACGAGAAAGATGTATAGGATTCTGAATGGAGAAGACTCATCGACGATACCATTATTTCCTTCGGGATTTATGATCTCGAGAGATGGCCAGTTTGAACATTTTGACACACCTGGAAGTCATCATACACACAAGGGAACATTGTTAACATTTTCTTACCAAGTTTTGGTATCTGATCAGACATCTGGAACTCAAATTATGCATATTGTAACTTCGGTCTTCTCTCATACAATTCATAAAATTAAGGTTGCTTTAAATTGTACCGATGATGATTAATCTTTTGGTGATGCGATGGAAAGACTATATAAATTGATGGCGTTAGTTTCTTTTTTAAAAAGAGGAAATTGTTGGTTGTTTACCATCGTGACTCTTATTACAATAATCTAATCGTGTATGTGTTGGAGATATCATTTTGTATATTTTTTCTTAATTGGCTTGTCATGTGACTCTTTATATATGAATGCATTTATATGGTATTATTTATCGAAGTTGTATTTAAGGTTTACATTGCTAAGGTTCTTGGGCTATGAAATGTATGAAGCACATCCCACATTGTTTTTGTTAAATTAACTTTTATAAATAAAGATTGTTGCTTCTGAGTTCCTTTTCATCCCTTTGCTCTTCTAGTTTCCCCCTCTACCTTTGTAGTAGTGGGTAATGCAGTTTGTTTTTAATTTTGTTAACTCACTCAAAGTGATTTTATTTTCCACCTTGTCTATGTTACAACCCTTGTTGTGGTGGCTCTTTCTAAATCAACAATGCCTCTGTCAGGTCAAGATTCTTGGAGATATGGTAGGGTCATCATCTAATGACCAACAGGTTCACTTCTAGGCTGATATTCGAAGTCTGCAATAAAAACAAGATATGAGAAGTGTAGATAACAACCAGCAACATAATAATCAAAGAACTCTTAATAACACGAGTGACATGCACCCTATAAGGAACAAAATTCTCAAGCCCCTAGAACAAATGAAGATTATCATTTTCTTTTTCAACGATGATGAAATCATGGAAGCATTATCTAAATGCAAGAATAGTTTTTAGGGAAATATCATCATAGACAAACCGATGCACAATCACTACATTTATGCTCTCATGCAACATTTTTCAACACAATATATATAAAATGTTGACTAAAAATAGATAAGACTATTTTATGTCCGAATTGTTTTTGCAATACCATATAAACATTCTCTAAAATATTTTTAGACACAATTTTAAAATATCTCTATGATAACTCTATGACAATATTTGATAATTATTCTCACATTTCTACAATTATAAAATGTTACTTAAAAATTTAACATTCATGAAATTTTTTTGCACAAAGAATTCCCTCAATTTAAACTACAAAGTTTAACATATATAAAATGAAAGTGTGTTGAAAAATAAAATTGGAACCTCGTTTTAGAGAAAGAAAAGGAAATATGAGGTAAAGAAATAGAAGCAGTTTCAAAGTCGTTTCACGCCGTGTTTTTTCGAATTCTTCTCTTGCGATGGAGTTAGACCATCGAAACAAAGGCGCCTTCGATTTCCATTCATGCCGTTTCATAGTTGTCGTACGTTCACACTTACAATTTATGTCACGCCGTCATAGTGGTCATCCATGCCTTCGTTTTTTGTTCCATTATAGACATCGTTCTGTTATGCCCTAGATACACTTACATTCTAGGAACTGACGTTGTTCTATAGTGTGAGTTTTTTTTTTTTTTTTAATTTTTGGTTATGGTTCAATGAGTTTTTACATTTATGATTTTTCTCTTGTTTTTGTTTCATGTTGTTGTTGTTGAAGATTCATGACACTAAATCTATATTTCGGAAAAGATTTGCGATTAGCGATTATTCTATCTTCAAAGGTTAGTTTTTTCACTTTAACCACTCTAAAAGATGCACGCGATTTGTTTCTGTTTTCATTTTGCTTTAGAATTCAGTCATGGTTGTTTCTACATACCATCGCTTTAGAACTCACTCATGGTTGTTTCAGCATTCTTTGTATCAATATGAATAAACAAAATATTATGTTATCTAGTTGAGTTTTGATAATTATTATAAATAAAATTAAAGAGAAGATTTAAAATTGAACGAGTTGTGTATGTAATAAAATTATTATGTTTTATAAAATAATTTATTATAAAATAATAGCAAAATGTCTAATTTTCTATTATATTGAAATAATAGAAAAATAAAAAATTTATCTACATAATATGAATACATATAATTTAAAATTGTTGTCTATAAGCACTATCAATATTTTATAAATGCTTTCATTGTATTGCTTTAAAGCAACATTTATCAATTATTGTCAGTAAAGGCAACAATTAAAAATATTGTCTTAGATGCGTTGAAAAATTGTTCCATATTCCTATAGTTTAGATAATATTTATAAATAGTGTGCCAAAAAATACGAGAAAAATGTTGTCAAAAGTAATAAATAACGGTCGCATATGAGACACATGAAAAATATTGCCTATTCCTTTGACAATATTTTTCCGTGTTTTGACAATATTTTTCAGATGTTGTTGAAAAGTAAAAAAAAATTTCAGATATTGTTGAAAAGCAAAACTGTTGTAGTGTAAGAACAAAATTGTCAAGCTCCTAGAACAAATGAAGATGATCATTTTCTTTTTCAGCGATGATGATATCATGGAAGGATTATCTAAATGCAAGAATAGTTTTTGGGTAAATATCATCATAGACAAACCAATGCACAAATATGAGAAGTGTATCTAATATATGGTGTAATCCTCTTGGGCTAAAATAGAGGTATGCTTTTGAAAAATTAATTGCATGGATTCTTCAAGTGACATTTAAAAAATCTTGCAAGGCAATCCAATGACTTTTTGTAATTTTTGGCTAGTGTCACTATAACATTTTTGTTTTTCAACAACATTTGAAAAGTAATGTCAAAACTCAGAAAATATTGCCAAAGAGATTATGTAACATTTTTCGTGTGTCCTTAAGCAAGGGTTGTCTATTATTTTTAACAATATTTTTCTCGCAATTTTAGACACGCTATTTATAAATGTTTCCTAAAATATAGGAATAGGAAACAATTTTTCAACAAACCTAAGACAATATTTTTTAATTGTTTTTATAAACTAGACAACAATTGATAAATGTTACCTTAAAACAATACAATGAGAACATTAATAAAATATTGCTAGAGTTTTTGGACAACAGTTTAAAATTAACAATTTAATATAATGAGAATTTAGCACAAGTTTTTAACTAAGTTGTATTCAAATACATAGTAGTAAACAAAATGTCATAAGATAATTTATAAAATACTTTAAAGTACATGTCTAGCAAAATGAAAAAAATATAGTTTGTTGAAGTTTTGATACTTCAATTAAATACAAGTTTAACAAAAACATCATCTAAAATCATCCATAAATTTTTCATCCAAATCATTCAAATGCATCTTCTTGAGATTCATTATCTACACCGTGCACTTCAAATTCATCATCTTGAAATTTATCACCTACATCGTCATCTTGAAATAATTCATTATCATTTTCATCATCTCCATTAATACCTTGCTACATTAAAATAAAATAAAAAATAAAGTAGATGATGAAACAAAACTTGCAAGAAGAAACATATGCGGCAAAAAAAAACATGCAAACAAAACCACAAATAGAAACATAAAAGTGCAAACAAAAACATAGAAAATCTTTGTATGGTCAGAAACAAGCACCTAGAGCTTGGTATGATAGACTAAGCAATTACTCCCTAGAAAATGGTTTTGAAATAGGGCAAGTTGATACAACCTTGTTTAGAAAATCAATTAAAAATGATGTTCTAATAACTCAGATTTATGTTGATGATATGATATTTGGATCTGTTAATGGCAAGCTTTACCAAAACTTTGCTGAGTTAATGAAACAAGAATTCCAAATGAGTGTGATGGGAGAAAAGAAATTCTTCTTAGGAATTCATAATCAACAAAAGTAGAATGGAGTTTTGAGTCATCATACGTATAGAAAATAGTTTCTCAATAAGTTCAAGATAGATTAATGCAAACCAATGAGCACTCAAACTCATGTAACTTGCTCATTATACAAAGATAAGTTAGGCAAAAAGGTTGATAAGAAAACCTTTAGAGGCATGATAGACTCTCTTTACTTTATTTAAATGCATCTACACATAATATTATGTTTAGTGTGTGTACATGTCAGGTTTCAAGCATATCTAAAAGAATCTCACTTTACAATAGTTAAGAGGATCTTTCGGTACCTGAAAGATACTACTAAAATTGGTGAGCATTAG
Organism: Cicer bijugum; assembly: GCA_037974875.1. NCBI lineage: Eukaryota > Viridiplantae > Streptophyta > Magnoliopsida > Fabales > Fabaceae > Cicer > Cicer bijugum. Next base: position 195,731 of record JBBPBT010000229.1, read on the forward strand.
TTGGCAGATTTTCTAACTAAACTCCTTGTTGCAAAGAAATTTGAGTTTAGCAATAATTTTGTACAAAATTTGTTAACAGTGATTTTAGCAATAATTTTGTAAACTACATTACAAAGAGCAATTGGTCTGAAATCACTTGGAATTTTATAAGTTTTAACATTAGGAATGAGACAAATGTAAGTTTTATACATATCTTTAGTCTCATCCTTGAGAATGCTGCAAAAATTTCGATATAACATAGCAAGAAAATCATCAGGACTAGAAGCTGCATTAGAGTTAAGATTCATAGTAGCTTTGGTAACATTCTCTTTAGTGAAAGGTTGACTAAAATGGATTTCAGTCACATCATTTATCCTACCTACTCTTCATAGCTTGATTTATTTCTTCAAAAATTAAAAGGGTTACCAATTTCAAAAATATTGTAAAAGTTTTTAATCAAAGTTTACCCAATATCCTCCTCATTACTAATGTACCTCACGTTGTTGTTCATAATTTCCTTATAATCAACTCTATATTTTTGTTTGTAGCCTTTGGCAACAAATTTTACTTTTTATTTTTCAACCTCTCTATTAGCATTCTTTTTAGACTTGTACAACCATTTGACTCCAAATGCTTCATGATCTTTTGGAAAAGTTGTTAATTCTCAAGTGTTGTTGTTCACAATTGATTTAATCTCCTCATCCATGGTTTGTCTCCACCTTTTATCGTTCACTGCTTCACCTTAATTTAATGACTCACTATCCACCAAGAGAGAATAAAATTCTTCAAGGACGTCAATTGCAACTTCAATTGACCTTTCAAAAATATATTCTATATATTTCATCTTAATTACTTGGTCTTTCACTTGAACTTTCATCTAGAGAAGTAGGTAAATAAGGTGGAGTTTCATATTGAAATGGGAGTGCGGTCTCTTGATCTTCTTAAAATATGGAAATAAATTATAGCTTGTTTCTTATTAACCTTTCCAATTCTATGTAACATCTTCATCAAATTCAACATCACAATGTAGGTGGAAAATACACAAGAAATTGGGAGTTTGAATTGTGTATTCAATTTTTAAGAAATTTCTTGGCTAAAAAATGGTGAAAATAAAAAATGTAAAAAAATCAAGGTAGTAAGTTGAGGGAAGACGGACAACACAGTACTAGCAACTACGTCTACTCCTTTCACATAGAAGAATTTAATCTAGTAATTCAAACCAAATTACAACCACTTAACTTCACAAGTTAAGTGTTCTCAACATCCAATTTGAAAACCACAAATCGTTGAGGATTTACAACCACTATCAGGTCAAGTTGCACAAGTGTTTAGTTTATGTTTATGAATTTACTCTAACTAGAGGATGGTTACAATAGTGCTCACAAACATAGCACAACAAGAATGCTATTACAATTGTGAGCTAAATAAAATCTAAGTATTCGATGATTGATTGATATTTAGCTTGTACAATTTTTGTTCTTATTGCTTCGTATTTGGTTATGTCAGGTTCCTCAAGTGGTGAGAACCATTTATAGAAGCCAATTGTTTGAGATTTTCAAATTGCTTATTCTTCTTCTTATTTTTCCAACCTTCAGGTTATTTAGTTCTAGTTACTTCAATTTTCTAATCTTCATGTTACATTCAAGTTCTAATGATTGTTGCTTTGATTTGTGTCCAAATATTTAGTCGATCGTTGCTTTGAATTTGTTCTTTATTCTTGAGCTTTTAAATTTCATACCGTTGTTTGATGGTTGATGGAATTCATTTCTAGTAAGTTGTTGAAATTCAATTATTGATTATTGCTTTGATTCCAATATGTTTTATCTTTTATTTCATGGTCTGTGGTTGTAAATTTGAAATGGGCCATTTCTATTTTATGATATATTCAATTCGGTGCAATTGAGATATAACTAACAGGGCACTTTAATCCATTCAAGCCTGGACAAATATAATCGCTTGGTCATTTGATTCTTCAATATCAGATTTATGTGCAATGAGTCTTCATCGGATTTTGTTTCTAAGTCTTATGTAGAACGTGTCTTCAAAGTCAGCTACGAGAGTCATGACTTTTATCAAAGTCAAAGTCGTTCACTTTTTCATCTTGTGTTGACTTTTTCATGTTGTCATTACTTTTCATGTTGTGTTAACTTTTAATATTGCGTTGACTTTTTCATTAGAGGAATTTACTTTTCTTAGAGTCAGACCCTTGCTTCTATTGGAGGCATAGTCTAAAAATCAAAGTCATAAGTAGTGTAAAGTTTAGAGTCAGACCCAATAATCTTGTAGTATTGAATTAATGACCAGAGGCAACTTAGTAGAGATAGAGTAAACATTGTAAATCAGAGTCAGATGGTTGCTTCTAAGTGGCTTTATTGGAGGCAGTTAATTGGAGCATGTTGCGCTTGACTTTAGAGTCTTAAAGGCAGAGCTTATAGGCATCTCATTTGGAGACAGCAAAAGGAGTGTGTTGTTCATTTTCTCTGATTCATCCTTTTATTTTGTTTTCTCTTAATCCACTTGCTTCCACTGATGTATAGTTCAACATAACAAAGAGTGTGTGCTTTTCCTCTCCTCTTTATCCCATTGTTTTCTCTAATTTATAGTTCAACACAGAGAATGACACATATTGTTCTTTTCGTCTACTATACTTTCTTCTTCTAGTGACTTTCTTTGATCACTTCCTCTGGTTTATATCCCCTTGTGGTATCATCTGGAGGTGTCCTCTGCTGGAGGCTTCCTCTAGCTTATTTTTTGCTCATTCGTTAGTGCACTAAATTGTTCTAACAAAATATATTTTGTTATCATCAAAACAAAGTATGGAATTGTTCTCCAAACCATCATGGTTTTAACAATCTACCATTTTTTGATGATGACAAAACATTTATTTGTGTGAATAATTTAAGATAATTTAGAGTAATGTTCTGACTTTTAAAAGAACTCCCCTTGTTTGAAGTTTCTTAAAAACAAATGAAATAGGGTTGTTTAAAATTGTGCTCAAAAGTTATTCTCCCCCTTTTTGTCATTAGACAAAAGAAGTGAATCTGTTAGAGTTATTACACAAATGGACTTACATAAAATAATTCAAAGTATATAACTTAAAAATTCTATTAGGTCTAAACAAAACCATTATTCAGTTATAGAAACAGTATTCAAATTGTCTTTTCTTATTTAAATTTTATATAAGTAAAAATTATTATAATTTTGTTTGTTCGTTTATTTTTAGTCCTTAACCAATTAAACAACAAACAGTTTAAGCCCCTATTAAAATGAACAAGTTTAATTGTCATATAACTATAAATTTTATAAATAAATTTTTACAATGATGTATATAATATTATAATAAAAAGGTCCTCCAAAAAAATTTAAAATTTTTCAATTTTAAATAAATGAAATATAAATTTTTTAAAAGTGAAAAAATCTAAAATTAAAATATTTACATAGAAATAGAATTTTAAACACATTTTTTATCGAATAATTTTTTATATTGTTATAAAGATGCATGCTTGTGAATATTATTTCAAAAATATGTGTTTACTTAACTGACTAAAAATATATTTAAGTGTATGATAAAAAAGTTGCGATCGTATGTGTTTTTCTTAAGTTCATTGCCTCAGAAGGTTGATTTAACTTTTTGACTTTTATTTTTTTCAGTTCTGTTGTTCATCTATTCTTCTATCTCTCTATTCTAATCTTTGTTTTCACATGAGCTTTTCTTCTTTACCTCTGAATTTCCCATTTCAATTATGTTTTTTATTCTCGCACTATTTTGATGTTATATTGATTCACTTTTTTAAATTTAAATTATTATTTTCAATTTGGCATCATCTAGTTATTATTGGTATCCTTTCTTCACGTCAAAATTGTTCTTCGCATGTTTGATTAAATAAAATTGTTCTTAAATTGTTTTAATTAAATAATTTTTTTTTATCTCTTAACGTCAAAATTATTCTTGGTATGTTTCATTCACTACTATAAAATGAACTTTTTACCCCAAATTTTCCAAAAGAAAAAATCTGTAAGAAATACATAAGAATTTTGCTGCAGGTTCAAGTTATATTGAGAAGATTCGGGAGAAACTAAAATTCACGTGTAAAACCGATCTTCAGGCGAAGTGATGCCCATGAAAATTTTCTATAGCCAAATCTTCAAATAATACTTTCAATTCTTAAACCCTTGAAAATTTTCTGCAGATTATATATCATGCCAACACAAATTTTCTTTTTTAATATCCTTCTAATATAAACACATATGTTTATTAATTTAAATATTTTTTTTGGAAGAATTTTATTTATTTTGGACAATGAAAATGTATAATTGACTTTTTTGAAAATAATATAATTTTTATTATTAGGAAATCATATACTAATACTAATATAATTTTATTAATGTATTTAGTTAAAATGAAATATTAAATAATGAATAAGCAAAATATTTGTTTACCAAAAAAACATATATGTTTATGTAATTTAATAAAATAATAATATTTAAACAAGTATCAAATGTTAGTGTAAAACCATTATCGCAACCATTGTTAGAAACGACCCCGTCAAACACGCAATACCCGAAAAATGTCATTTTATAGCGCTTATTTTATAGCGCTTACTAAATAGTAGCGCTGTTGTAAATATATTTTAAAAATAACGGAGCCTATAACAACACTTTAATGACAATCGCTGTGAAAAAAGCACTGTTGTAGGATCGTATAGCGTTTGCGTATAATATTTACAAGGCTTTTACAGCGCTTGTACACAAGCGCTGTAAACTGAAGCACCCTCACATAATATTTTACAACGCTTTTTTCACAAGCGTTGTAAAAGACATGTGCTTTCAAATAATTAAATTACCTATTACAACGCTTTTGTTACAAGTGTTGTAAAAGACATGTGCTTTCAAATAATTAAATTACCTATAATAGTGCTTTTGTTACAAGCGCTGTAAAAGACATGCGCTTTCAAATAATTAAATTACCTATTACAATGCTTTTGTTACAAGCGCTGTAAAAGACATGCGCTTTCACATAATTAAAGGACCTATTAGAGCGCTTATTCTACTAGCGCTGTAAAATCATACACTTTAAATAAAAATCATTTACTTTTAAATAAATAAAAACAAATTTAAAACAAATTTACGCACCTTCATCACCTTTACTCTGGGAACTCTCATATCGTCTATATATTGTGCGACCATCTACGTTGTCTTAGGTATTTATTAATTTGTTGTTGTAAAAAAATCTTTAGTTTTTTAATAACTGAAAACTAATAAGTTGTTACACATTAAATCTTTTATTTTTGAAATTTGTTCATCTGTTCTATTTTGAAATTGTTACATAATAATGGACCTTGGTTTCCATTTTCCAATATTAGATATGTTGATATTGGTTTCTTTTTGAAATTTGTTGATCTGCTCAGTAGCTTATTATTTTTGTAACTGCATTTATATAGGTGTTCATATAATATGGATCGGAAATGGATGTCGGCCAATCGATTGTCAAAAGAGTATGAAAATGGAGTGAAGGAGTTTGTTGACTTTGCAGTGAAGAATGCAAAAGATCCAAATAGAGTCATTTGTCCTTGTTTAAAATGTTGTTTTGGAAAATGTGTTACAGAAGATGAATTGGAAGGACATTTAATATATAATGGAATTGATCAAAGCTATACTTGTTGGATAAGATATTATGAGAAAAAACAAGGAAACATTAATTTTGAGAATGGTTCAACATATGCTTCAATTGACTTCGATACAGATACATATGAGCCGGACTGAGTTGAGGAGATTGCAAAAGTAGTTGAAGAAGATCTTTGAGATTGTCCTAAAATGTTTGAGAGTTTGTTGAGTGATGTAGAGAAACCATTATATAATGGTTGTACTAAGTTCACAAGACTGTCGGCGATATTAAAGTTGTACAACTTAAAAGCGAGTAATTGATGGTCTGATAAAAGCTTCACAAAATTATTAACACTCTTAAAAGATATGTTGCTAGATGATAATGAACTTCCCAGTCGAACCTACGAGGCTAAACGGATTTTGTGCTCTATTGCCATAAGTTACAAAAGGATTCATCTGTGCCCTAACAATTGCATTTTATTTCGAAACGAATATGAATTACTAAAGGTGTGTCTGAAATGCAATGTCTCTCGATATAAGAAGAAAGAATCTACTCCAACAAAAGTCGTGTGGTATTTTCCTATAATACCAAGATTTAGGCGCATGTATCACAGTGAAGAAGATTCAAAACACTTGACATGACATGCAGATGAAAGAATTAGAGATGAAATATTTGGACACCCTGCAGATTCCCCACAATGGGAGAAAATTGATCACGAGTATCCTGAATTTGGGATAGAGCCAAGAAATCTAAGACTTGCACTTTCTACTAATGGAATGAATCCACATGGTCTTCAAAGCATCTCACACAACACGTGACCTGTGATTTTGTTGATTTATAACCTACCTCCATGGTTATTTATAAAGCGTAAGTTTATGATGTTGTCTCTGTTAATTTCTGGACCCAAACAACCGGAAATGATATTGACGTATACTTGACTCCTTTTATTGAAGATTTAAAAATTATGTGGGAGACAAGTGTGGAAGTTTATGATGGGTATATGAAATAATATTTCAATTTGAGGGCTATGTTGTTCGACACAATTAATGATTTTCCAACATATGGTAATTTATTAGGATATAGCATTAAAGGTCAGTGTGCATGTCCTATATGTGAAGAGAGTACAAATTAGATGTGGTTGAAATATTGTAAGAAGAATGTGTTTCTTGGACATCATAGATTTTTACCTTATAGTCATCTGTATTGTGGGTGGAGAAATGCATTCAATGAAAAATCAGAGGAAGCTAAAGCTCCTTTAGCACCGACTGAATATCAAATACTTGAAAAAGTGCAAGGTTTGACCAATAAATTTGGCAAACCTTTTGCGGGAGAGCTTGTCAAAACTGGGTGGAAGAAAAAGTCAATTTTCTTTGAATTGCCATATTGGAAGTCATTGTATATAAGACATTTCCTCGATGTGATGCATATTGAAAAAAATGTATTTGATAATGTTATTGGTACGTTACTCAATGTTCCAGGAAAGTCTATAGATGACATCAATGCAAGATTGGACTTGGTCGATTTGGGAATAAGAAATGAATTGGGTCCTGTAAAGAAAGGAAATCGCACATATCTACCTCCAGCCGCTCATACTCTATCTAGAAAGGAAAAAATTGTTTTATGTAAATTTCTACACGAAGTTTAAGTTCTAGAAGATACTCTTCAAACATTAAAAATTTGGTTTGTATGTAAGACCTCAAGTTAAAAGGTTTGAAGACCCATGATTGTCATATGCTAATGGAGCATTTGCTACCAATAGATATACATTCCATTTTAACTGAAAAAGTTCGACGAGCCTTAACTAGATTATGTTTGTTCTTCAGGGAAATTTGTAGTAAAGTGATCAACCCTCATAAATTACCGACATTGTAGAGGGAAATTGTTGTTACTTTGTGTGAGCTTGAAATGTATTTCCCACTCTCATTTTTTGTATAATGGTTCACCTTACTGTTCATCTGGTTAAGGAGACACAACTTATATGAGATGGATGTATTCGATAGAACGATATATGAAAATATTAAAAGGGTACGTAAAAAGTAGAAGTCGATCAGAAGGTTGTATTGCTGAACAGTATATTGTTGAAGAAGCTGCTGAATTTTGTACTGAATATCTGTCCAATGTTGAATCCATAGGGCTTCCCATGTCTCGTCATTCGAGAAGAATATCAGGAGAAGTGACAATTGGAAGGAGACTACTGACTATATCAAGGACAAAATGGGAGCAGACACAATTGTATGTTCTGCACAATGATGATGAGGTTCAACTGTATGTTACAATACACATAGATCAGTTATCTCATTTGAACATGAATAGGAATCAAAATTGGATAACTCGAGAGCACAATCAAAGTTTTATAACATGGTTAAAAAATCACATAAAGTCAAAGTTTGATATAGACCCCGAATCAATTTCACTGAGATTGAGGTGGCTAGCAAATGGTCCGAGTATACATGTCTTTTCTTACACTGGTTATGTTATTAACGGCTACACATTTTATACCAAAAAACAAGATGATCAGACCACTATGCAAAATAGCGGAGTCACTCTCGTAGCTAAAGCGATGCACTTCTCAAGTGCAAAAGGCAAAAAACCCAATATATGCAAATCTATCATATTGTTGGGGTTATCGAGCGAATATGGGAGTTAGACTACACAATGTTTCGTGTTCTCATATTTGGTTGCAAGTGGGTCAATATTAATAATGGTGTTCAGATTGATGAGTCAGGGTTTTTGCTTGTCGATTTTAATAGGATGGGATACAAAGACGAGCCTTTTATTTTAGCGTCGCAAGATCAACAAGTGTTTTATGTCACTGATCCTGCTGATGATAAATGGTCTGTTGTCCTATCGACCAATAAAATAAGTGATGATAACAATAATGATGAAAATGTTGGTAATGATCTTTTATTTGAAACATCACAACAACCACATGAAATTGATTCAACTAATGATGGTTTATATCTTAGAGATGATCATGATGAGGGGATTTGGATTAATCCATCGTTTCGTATTGTAAATTGACAAACAAATGTGAATTCCACCAAGAAAAGAAGAAGGGTATCTTAATGTACATGTTTAATTGTTTTATATAAGCCATGTAATCTGAACTGAGTTAATGTAAATTTAATTGTTTGAACATGTTTAATTGTTTTATATAAGCAGCCATGTATTTGATTTTCTAATTAATTTATTTTCTTCTTATATTTTGCTTGATTTGAGTGTTTTATACTAAGTTCATGTAATTTAATATAAACAAGTAATTTACATGAACTGAACTGAATATAAATTAGTAATTTACATGAACTGAACTGAACTGAACTGAAAAAGAGCCTTATATATAAAAATAAAATACGGAGGCCTTTTACAACGCTTTTTCAAATAAGCGCTGTAAAAGAGCCTTTTTAAAAATAAAATAAGGAGACTTTTTAGAGCGCTTATTTGAAAGAGGACTGTAAAAGGCTTTAGAAAAACATTCATATAACATACCAAACAAGGAGGTCTTTTACAACGCTTATTTGAAAAAGCGCTGTAAAAGAGTCTTTTTAAAAATAAAACAAGGAGGCCTTTTAGAGCGCTTTTCCAACAAGCGCTGTAAAAGGATTTTAAAAAAGCGCTATAAAAGGGTTTTATATATAACAATAAACCGCTTCAGTTTCCTCTTCATTACGTAAACTTCACTATCATCTCAACTTTCATCCTTCTTCTCTTCCTTTGCAAACCCTATCATCTCTTCCATTACGAACCTTATTTCCACGACCATCTCCCTCATTTCAAACCTTATTTCCATCCACGATCATCTCTCCCATTACACACAATATCTTTTCGTTGAAATACATAACCCTCATTACGTATTTCTTCGAACCATATTTCTGCGAATCGTATTTCTGTGAACTTTCTGCGAACCCTCATTTCTGCGCATTATGTATTTCATCGAACCCTCATTATTCAGGTATTGATGTTATTAAATTTTTGTTATCGCTAAAATGCATGTTGAGCTTGTTTAAGATATACTAATACTGATATGTACTTAGAATACTGCATGTTAAGCTTGTTGAAGTTATACTAAATTGCATGTTGAACTTGTTGTAGATAAATGGATACCACTACTAGAAAAAACGCTTTTGGAGACCAAATTTTCGGTCACTAAATGGAGAAAATCGGTCACTAAATTCAATAGCGACCAAATTAATGACCAATTTAAATCAGTTGGTAAACTGGTAGTCGCAAGCTGTTGCAACCAAATCAGCGACCGAATTTAGTGACCGATTTAGCGACCGAATTTAGTGACTGAATTTAGTGACCGATTTAGTGACCGAATTTAGTAACCGATCTAGTAACCGAATTTTGTGACCGATTTTGTGACTGCATTTTGTGACTAATTTTGTGACCGATTATTGAGACTGATTTAGCAACAACTTTAAATTAATTTTTTATATCATTAGCGATTGATTTAGAGACAAAATTTGTGATATAAATTATTATTTTTATTAAATATTTGATCACCAATTACGTCTCTAAATATTACCATTTTTTTAAGTATATTACTTTAATGTTCAAAAGAACAATAAAAATAATTTTTTAATTTGTTTTCAATATCTAAAAAATTCAAATACCAAAATGATTTGAAAAAATTCATCATATCAATGTATATAATTAAAGAACATAATACATTTAACAAATATTTGTAAGTACTCAAAATAATACAAATAAAATTTTAGTTAAAACATAATATATTTAGTCAAAATAAATTGCAACATATTGGTTACTTCAAATTAACTTATCACTATCGATCTAACTCTTCACCGTCATGATCACGAGGATCATTATCAGCAATCTCATCATCAAAATCACCATCTTCATGATCACCAATCTCATTATCATTATCGCTAACCCCATCTTCATGAATTTGATCTCTAGTATATGGCATAGGTTTAAAGTTCAAGCTATTCATCAGTTGATTTATCAAGTGGTTATTGCGCTCAACTTCTCTTTTTGTATTAGCAAATTCATCTCGACGTTTAAATTTTTCCTGTCAACATAAATATAAAGCTAATTAATATTTTAAAACACTTTATTTCGATATTATATGAAGATAAAAAAACCAACATAGAAAAATAAATAGTATATACTTTAAAGTTGAAAGCTCTTACATGAACATATTCCGATCTTTTATCAACCAAAGTTTTATCCTTGCCACGTTTATGTGTGTGGAGAAACAACTCTGAATGACTAGGAGGAATGCCATTCATATTCGTCAAACAGGTGTTTGTCCGTGAGAGACTACACCTTGGTAAATTGTGTTTGACCGTGTGAGACTGCACATGTGTTTGTCCGTGAGAGACTACACCCTGGTAAATTGTGTTTGTCCGTGAGAGACTGCACAAGTGTTTGTCCGTGAGAGACTACACCCTGGTAAATTGTGTTTGTCCATAAGAGACTGCACAAGTGTTTGTCCGTGAGAGGCTACACCCTGGTAAATTGTGTTTGTCCGCGAGAGACTGCACATGTGTTTGTCCGTGAGAGACTACACCTTGGTAAATTGTGTTTGTCCGTGAGAGACTGCACATGTGTTTGTCCGTGAGAGACTACACCCTGGGAAATTGTGTTTGTCCGTGAGAAACTGCACATGTGTTTGTCCATGAGAGACTATACCCTAGTAAATTGTGTTTGTCCATGAGAGACTGCACTCGTGTTCGTTCGTGAGAAACTGTAGGTTTAGGATTTACACCTCTCGCGGAGGGTATTGTTTGGAATTGTGTGATAGCATGTTTGATTGCAAAACTATTTCGAAGCTCACAATGTTGTAGTGATTGTGTTATAAGTGTTAAGTGTTATGTTTTGGAATTGTGTGATAGCATGTTTGATTGCAAAACTATTTTGAAACTCATGATGTTGTAGTGATTGTGTTATAAGTACTAAGGATTTGATTTGGAATTGTGTGATAGCATGTTTGATTGCAAAACTATTTCGAAGCTCACGATGTTGTAGTGATTGTGTTATATGTGTTAAGTGTTATGTTTTGGAATTGTGTGATAGCATGTTTGATTGCAAAACTATTTCAAAACTCATGATGTTGTAGTGATTGTGTTATAAGTGCTAAGTGTTATGTTTTGGAATTGTGTGATTGCATGTTTGATTGCAAAACTATTTCGAAGTTCATGATGTTGTTGTGATTGTGTTGAAATTGCTAAGTGTTATGATTTGGAGTTGTGTATGAATGTGATTGAGTTAGTTTATGTATTTTTGGAAGAATAAGCAGGGAAATCAATTTCCCAATCGATTTGATGAGTTACAGGGACTTCGCTAATTTGACAAAAATCGATTTGCCAATCGATTTTGTAATATGTTTTTCAAAACCATTTAAGAAATCGATTTGGAAATCGATTGGTAGGTCTCCTGTTTTCTTGAATCTTGAAAATATATTGAAACAATCGATTTGGCCATTACAGTAGCTCAGCTATTTGGTCAAAATCGATTTGGCAATCGATTGGATTTGTTACAGGGGCTCTCCCATTCATGCAATTGATTGCCCAATCGATTGATTTAAGCCCAGAGTTTAGATTTTTCAAAACAACCTTCAAGCAATCGATTTCCCAATCGATTTTCTTAATGGAAATTCTTATTTTGCGTTAGATAATCGATTGCTCGATTGATTCATCGATGGGTTTGTTTGTTGTTTATTACTTGATTGAATTAAGACTTTATTTGATCTCATTTTTACTTGGCAAGTATTATATGAACATTTAGCATATGGAAAATCCTTTTAAGGTGCATACTAAGTTGAAAGATTATTTTGTGCATTTAAAAACTTAAATGTTATGTGTTTATTGTTAATTTCGGTTGGTGAACCTTTAAAACTATTGTGGAAATTTGGGCTTTGCCCTCAGATGATAACCTGGACCATCCTACCGGTCTGTACCTTGTGGATGGGGATGAAGTTGGAAACATCTGGCTGGAGCTATGTTAGGAGGATCTTGCGGGACGCGTGAAGATCACTCAGGATGTATAGTTTTGTGGAATGATCAGATTAGGTTGACGTATAGGGACTATATGTCTTCTTTTGGATTGGGTTTATTTTAAATTGGAAGGCTGTACCTATACTAATATTGTCAGCATGACAGTTTATTTTCGATGGGTTCCATGTACCACTTTTTGAGGTGTAAATACTTTGGATTCATATTTCGAAAAACTTTTCCGCTGCTTATAAATTGTAATGACTTAAATATTTATCCAAAGGTATTTCCTTATTTATTTCTTTGTTTAATTTTAATTAATTATTCTTTGTTTCATTTTAAATTCTTTTGAGAAAAAATATACACCCTCGCTTTGAAAATCGGGGTATTACATTATGGTATCAGAGCTTTGGTTTGGTTTTCTTTGGGGGCTTTGGAACCTTTGGTTATAGATTGTAGGTCAACCTGTAGGTTGGGAGTTGTTATCTGATCATGCGTCGGTTTAGGTGGTTTGAGTTGTCAGGTCCAAAATAATTATTATGTGTTGATGTGGTCGGAAGTTAGTTTTGGGATTATTTGAAGTAGTGTTAAGACTCTACTTGATGATGGTTTTATAGGAAAACCATGCCGCCAAGAACGAATGACGCTCCCAGAGCCAATGCTAATAGGGATGATCGAATGGCAGAGGCTATGAATAACATGGCTGCTTCTGTTGCTGCACAGACTGCTGCCAAGACTCAACGTGATCTTGAAAAGAGGGAAAGAGAGATCCGTGTTGCAGAGTCAAGAGGATTAGAAGACTTTCATCGTTACAATCTTCCCAAGTTTAAGGGGGATGAGAATTCAGAGAAAGCGGATCAATAGATCCAAGAAGTGGAGAAGATCTTCGAAATGATTAACTGTCAGGCGGGAGTGAAGGTCAACTATGCCACTTATATGCTACTAGGAGATGTTGAGTACTGGTGGAGGAGTGCAAGATTGTTGATGAGATCAGCTCACGAGGAGGTGAACTGGGAATTTTTCAAAAGGAAGTTTTTAGACAAATACTTCCCGATGAGTACCAGTACTAAACTGGGTCACGATTTCCTGAAACTGCATCAGTGGAACATCCGTCGGCGAATATGCTGCTAAGTTTGAATCACTATCAAGGCATTTCAGATTTTTCCGTGAAGAGATTGATGAGTCATTCTTGAGTCATCGTTTCCAAGACGGACTAAAGTATGAGATTCAAGACTCTATCTTACCCTTGGGAATTCAACGTTTCCAAGTTCTTGTGGAAAAATGTAGAGAAGTTGAAGATATGAAGAATAAGAGAGCTAGCCGAGGAGGGAATTTTAACTCAGGAGGGCCTAGTCGGGTGAATTATCAGAGCAAGGGAAAACAAGTTGCTAAACCTTATAATCGACCACATGATAACAATGGGGGACAGAATAACCCGGGGTACCAAGACTTTGGTAGACAAGTGGGACAAGTGATACGGTGTTTCCAATATGGAGAAGGGGGACATTATGCTCATGCTTGTATCTTTAACAGTCCTACTTGCTACAATTGCTATAAACCAGGGCTCTTTGCAAAGAATTGCAAGGCTCCGAAGGTGGAACCAATAGTGAATGTAACTAGAACTACTCTTCCTACTGCTAGAGGACGTGTTTATTGCGTCGGTGCTGAAGTTGGAAATTTATCTAGCAATCTGATTCAATGTGACTGTGCGATTACAGGTAACCTTCTAACCTCACTTTCTGATTCGAGGGCAACCCATTCCTTCATTACTATGGATTGTGTGAATCGTTTGAAGTTATCTGGGTCGTCACTACCCTTTTGATTTGGTTGTTTTTACGCCTGCTAAGACTTTGACTAAAAATATTGCATGTTTACATTGCCAAGTAATTGTCCATAATAGAGATTTTTCGATTAATTTGATTTGTTTACCTCTACAATAACCCAAGATCATTCTTGGTATGGATTGGAAGTCCTATCATTAGGTAATGAAATATTGTACTCAATGTGTCGGTGTCATACTTAGTGTTTAGGTTTGGTACTAGATGGATGTTCCGTACAAGGTGTACGTATATGAGGCTTTATATGGGTGCAAGTGTCAAACACCCTTGTGTTGGTATAAGGACGGTGAAAGTATGATTGTTGGACCAGAGATGGTGCAACATACTACGGCTAAGGTAAAGAAGATCAAGGAGAAAATGAAGACTTCACAAGATCGTCAGAAGAGTTACGCGGACAAGCGTCGCATATTTTTAGAATTCGAACAGGGTGACCATGTATTTCTAAGAGTCACGCCTACTACTGGAGTTGGTAGAGCATTAAAATCGAAGAAGTTGACTCTGAAATTCATTGGACCATATTAGATTTCTGCACGAATTGGGCTTGTTGCTTATCTGATTGCATTGCCTCTGATACTGTCCAATATTCATCACGTGTTTCATGCGTCACAATTGATGAAATATCTTACAGATCCATATCACGTGTTCAAACCAGACACAATCCAACTGAGGGATAACTTTTCCATCGAAGTACAACCTGTGAGAATTGATAACAGGAAGATTAAGTGATTGAGGACCAAGGATGTTTCGTTGATCAAGGTGATTTGGAACCCAATTACTGGAGATGCGACTTGGGAACTAGAGAGCAAGATGAGAGAACAACACCCATAGTTATTTATCGACGCATAGTTTCGAGGACAAAACTAATTTTAGGGGGGTAGTAATGTAAGACCCATAATTTTAAAGTATACTTTATGTATTTTAGTGTACTTTTGGTATTGAACTCGGGGGCTTTTTAGCCAAAGTTACTAATATTTTCGAGTTTATGTGACCAAAATGATATTTTGATGCTCGATTAAAATTACTCGTCGATAAATAAATTAAATTAAGTACGGTGAATCCTTACGAAGAATTAAATTTTGGACGGTTTGGTTTAAAATATCTCGGGCTGCTAAAACATTGCATCTGTCAATTGAGTTGCGACGATAGTAGATATTTTGACAAAAGTGGTTTGGAGAGGCTATAGGTGAAATGGTAATTTTAATGAATAGTTAGATATTTGTTAAGTTATAATTAATATATATATATATATTTGATTAGAAGGAAAAAGAAAGAAGGAAAAAGGAAAGGAAAGAAAAACAAAAAACTCCTCCCTCTCTCTCCCTGCGTGCGCGAGAAACCTCTCACCTTTTCCTCCATTTTCATTTTCGTTTTTCTTTGTTTCCTTTTAGTTCAAGAATAGAAACCCAAGGCTTGGTGGGTGACAGGACAAGGATTTCTCAACTTCACTCTACCTCTTTGATTCGAAAACGAAGAAAAACGGTGTTAGGGATTTCAAAACCGTCAAACACAAACCTCCCTGTTTCATGTAGATCTAAGCTTCTTTTCGCGAAGAGATAGAAGGGAAAGTTGCTCACTACCACGCTACGGTGCTAGGGAACCAACTTTGGAAGCGATGTTGCGAGCGGAGATTTTATCGGATTTACTCGCGGTACCGTAATCGCACGTTAAAGCTAACGTGAAGGTAAGGGCTCCTTCCAAACTTTTAGTTAGCATTTAGCGACTTATCTGTGGTTGTGTGGACAAGAATTTTGTTAGGGTTAAAGTGTTGATTTGGGGAAAATGAATTTAATGCTTTTATGAGTGAAATTCTAATGTGGGGTTTTGGTGATATTGATGAATGTATCATGGAAAATGAATTTAACTCTTTTATGTATGATTTTGTGTAAATGAAATTTGTTGTGTTTGAGTGGTGGGTTGTGTTGATTTGTGTCATCGTATTAGACGTGTTCACAATTGATAGTTATATATTTTGAGATGTGTTTTGTGTGGATTTTGTGGAAGAATGAATTGATGTGAATTGTGGATTGAATTTGATAATATGTTTGAGTTTGTTTTGTGTGTAATTTGAAAACCATTAGAGTTAAACGAGTATTAAGAATGGGGAATCTCTTAATGTCTTGATTACTTAATGTGTGTTTGTGAAAATCGTTTAAGTTAAACGAGTATTAAGAATGGGGAATCTCTTAATGTCTTGTTTACTTAATGTGTGTTTGTGAAAATCATTTAAGTTAAACGAGTATTAAGAATGGGGAATCTCTTAATGTCTTGTTTACTTAATGTGTGTTTGTGAAAATCGTTTAAGTTAAATGAGTATTAAGAATGGGGAATCTCTTAATGTCTTGTTTACTTAATGTGTGTTTGTGAAAATCGTTTAAGTTAAATGAGTATTAAGAATGGGGAATCTCTTAATGTCTAGTTTACTTAATGTTTGTTTTGGAAATCGTTTTGATTTAAATGAGTATTAAGAATGGGGAATCTCTTAATATCTATGTTTACTTAATGTTTGTTGTGAAAATCATTAGAGTGAAACGAGTATTAAAAATGGAGAATCTTTTAATATCTCGGTTTACTTAATGTTTGTAGTGGAAATCGTTTAAGTTAAATGAGTATTAAGAATGGGGAATCTTTTAATATCAGGTGTTTGTCCGTGAGAGACTACACCCTGGTAAATTGTGTTTGACCGTGAGAAACTGCACAGGTGTTTGTCCGTGAGAGACTACACCCTGGTAAATTTTGTTTGTCCGTGAGAGACTGCACAGGTGTTTGCCGTGAGAGGCTACACCCTGGTAAATTTTGTTTGTCTGTGAGAGACTGCACATGTGTTTGTCCTTGAGAAACTACACCCTGGTAAGTTGTGTTTGCCCGTGAGTGACTGCACAAGTGTTTGTCCGTGAGAGACTACACCGTGGGAAATTGTGTTTGTCCGTGAGAGATTGCACAGGAGTTTGTCCATTAGAGACTATACCCTGGAAAATTGTGTTTGTCCATGAGAGACTGCACTCGTGTTCGTTCGTGAGAAACTGTACGTTTAGGATTTATGCCTCTCGCGAAGGGTTTTGTTTGGAATTGTGTGATAGCATGTTTGATTGCAAAACTATTTTGAAACTCATGATGTTGTAGTGATTGTGTTATAAATGCTAAGGGTTTTGTTTGGAATTTGTTGATAGCATGGTTGATTGCAAAACTATTTCGAAGCTCACGATGTTGTAGTGATTGTTTTCTAAGTGTTAAGTGTTATGTTTTGGAATTGTGTGATAGCATGTTTGATTGCAAAACTATTTCGAAACTCATGATGTTGTAGTGATTGTGTTATAAGTGCTAAGTGTTATGTTTTGGAATTGTGTGATAGCAAGTTTGATTGCAAAACTATTTCGAAGTTCATGATGTTGTAGTGATTGTGTTGAAATTTCTAAGTGTTAAGATTTGGAGTTGTGTATGAATGTGATTGAGTTAGTTTATGTATTTTTGGAAGAATAAGCAGGGAAATCGATTTCCCAATTGATTTAATGAGTTACAGGGACTTCGCTAATTTGACAAAAATCGATTTGCCAATCGATTTTGTAATATGTTTTTCAAAACCATTTAAGAAATCGATTTGGAAATCGATTGGTAGGTCTCCTATTTTCTTGAATGTTGAAAATATATTGAAACAATCGATTTACCAATCGATTTGGCCATTACAGTAGCTCAGCTATTTGGTCAAAATCGATTTGGCAATCGATTGGATTTGTTACAGGGGCTGAGCCATTCATTCAATCGATTGGCCAATCGATTGATTTAAGCCCAAAGTTCAGATTTTTCAAAACAACCTTCAAGCAATCGATTTCCCAATCGATTTTCTTAGTGGAAATTCTTATTTTGCGTTAGATAATCGATTGCTCGATTGATTCATCAATGGGTTGGTTTGTTGTTTATTACTTGATTGATTTAAGACGTTATTTGATCTCATTTTTACTTCGCAAGTATTATATGAACTTTTTGCATATGGAAAATCCTTTTAAGGTGCATACTATGTTGAAAGGTTATTTTGTGCATTTAAAAACTTAAACGTTATGTGTTAATTGAAAATTTCAGTTGGTGACCCTTTACAACTATTGTGGAAATCTGGGCTTTACCCTCAGATGAGAACCAGGACCATCCTACCAGTTCGTACCATGTGGATGGGGATGTAGTTGGAAACACCTGGCTGGAGCTATGTTTGGAGGATCTTGCGGAACGCGTGAAGATCACTCAGGATGTATAGTTTTGTGGAATGATCAGATTAGGTTGACGTATAGGGAGTAGATGTCTTCTTTTGGATTGGGTTTATTTTAAATTGGAAGACTGTACCTATACTAATATTGTCAGCATGACAGCTTATTTTTGATGGGTTCCTTGTACCACTTTTTGAGGTGTAAATACTTTGGATTCATATTTCAAAAAACTTTTCCGCTGCTTATAAATTGTAATGACTTAAATATTTATCCAAAAGTATTTTCTTATTTATTTCTCTGTTTTATTTTAATTAATTTTTCTTTGTTTCATTTTAAATTCTTTTGAAAAAAAATATACACCCTTGATTTGAAAATCGGGGTGTTACATTAATTCTATGGTCTATAATTGAGTTAAGTCTTGCACTATGGATAAACTTGTTTTCATTATTAAATGAAATGAGATGTGATTTGTGTTATTGATCTAATATACCAACTAAAAATTAAAAAAAAAAAAACAACAGCAGATAAACATAACCAAAAAAACATAATAATACTAACACAAACATTAGAACTCAAACTGGATAGTGATGGAGTGATTAACACGCAAAGTTTACTAATTAAACCAAGAAAACATGTAGTTTACTAATTACTAACTGCAACCATAAATTTCAGTAACACATTACCCCCTTTAGTTAAAATTATCAAAAAGTGCATTTTATCAAACACCTTATATGCATAATTTCTTTACCCTCTTTAGTTAAAATTATCAAAAGTACATATTATCAAACACCTTATATGCAGAATTTCTTTACCCCCTTTAGTTAAAATTATCAAAAGTACATATTATCAAACACTTTATATGCATAATTTATTTACCCCATTTAGTTAAAGTTATCAAAAAGTACATATTATCAAACACCTTATTTGCATAATTTCTTTACCCCCTTTAGTTAAATAAATTCAAAATGATTACATCACAAAGAAAAAATTAACAACAATAGTGAAGCAAAATTAGAAAATTAGAATATAAATTTCTTACCTTTTGGTTCACGATAGCCGACGAACAACGAGGGCTTCACGCCACAGTTGTAGTTTATTGGCTTAAGAGTCCCGGTTGCCTTCACGTCGTAGCTGCAGAGGTTGGTTTGAGAGGAGATTAGCAACGAATGATGGTTTTAGGATTTCTGGTGGGTTGAGAAAGAAAAAGGAACTGATTTTTTTTGGTAGAAAAATTGATTGAAATCATAAAGAGAACCAAGGCTTGGTGGGAGTGAAAGAAAAGAAAGAGAAGTGAAGGAAATAATTGAGTCTGGTAAGGAATAAGTGTTGATTTGGCTTAACTTCTTGAACTAAGTAGGTTGAGAGTGGATTACTTTGAGTTGTGGTGTTGAGAAAAAACAATTGAAGGAATGAAGTTTTGGGGTTTATTTGAGTAAACTGAAAAAGAAAAAATTTTGACAGAACAAATATTCAAATGCATAACTACATAATTTTATTTTTTTTATTTCTTTTTCTAATTATTTCTTTTTTTCTAATTAATTATTAAATATTTCACATTTTCTAAAAAAAATTAATTGTGTAAAAAACTATTTCACATTTTTTTTATTAATAAAGAAAATTAAATTATGTAATTAAAAAATAGTTAGCGACTGAAATTTTGGTTGCTAAAATTTAGTTGTTATTTCAATCTCTACTTTTTGTTAGCGACCAATTTAGTGACGGAATAATATTTAGTTTCAAGGTTTAAAATTTCAGCCTCTATTTCGGTCGCTAATATAAAAGGCAAGTTTTATATTAGTGATAATTAGCGACTTAATTTTTTGTCGCTAAAATTTAGTTGCTATTTCAGTCTCTAAATTTCATTAGCGACCGATTTAGTGACGAAAAAATATTTAGTTCATACGTTCAAAATTTCGGTCGCTAGTGTGACTGAAAATATTTGGTCTCTAAATCAGTCATTATAGGCGAAATTTCTAGTAGTGTACCACCAAAGATTTAGAATGTCAAAATGAAGAAGTTGTCAACACTAAGAGTTACGAAAATGAAGTCAAACGTGGTGCAACTATAATGCAAAAGATCATTAAAGCAAGGAGCAATGCCATTAAATTTGAGGTATACTATACTCTGTTTGCTGTTTATTTTTTATCTTTTTTTAATAGCATGTACTTACTATATAAGTTTATTAGGTTGGATGGAATGAGAGTGGTCAGCCAATTGACCCCAACAACTCCATGTTTCTATGTTATATTGGGGCTGTTGTTCGTCAAAATATCCCAATTACAATTGATGATTGAAGAGATAAGGCGTTGAAGGATGCCAAAGATATACAACGGAATGACATTCAAGTAACTTTTTTGATCCACTCTTTTGTCATTTATAATTTTTTTTCATTATGGGTAAAGTGTTTAATGTTCTTGAGTATTCCGGTCGGGTTAGGGGGAAAGGATTTGGCGTAATTCCTAAAAGCTATTTTTCCCAAGAGAAGCGCCAAAATCTATCCAATGAGGAAGTATTAGAGAAGCTCAAACTCCTTACTCTGCAAGTAACACTTTTGGTGAAGACGAACAAAGACAAGCAACTCCCGGATCAACTCCAACGTGAAATACAAACGGAGAGTGAAAACGCGAGTTGCAACATCGGTTTCAAAAGTCTTCCCGAGGTAATTAATTACTTACTTATGTAATTACTTAAGTATTAAATATACTTATATATTAACCATACTTATGTTTTAACCATTGATTTAGGGTGTCACTCCTTGCGTGGTGTACTTATCCTTCCCTACTAATCGGAAGGTCGGAAAAGGAAAATTATACAATACTTCGGGAGAAGTATTGCACAACACACCGATCCCTACGGGCCATGTCAAAGTATTACCAATTATTGCTTTGGAACCAACTGCACCGTTGCTGATACCGGACAACGATGGAGATATGATGTTTTTGGGCGAAGCAATTGGTAGTTACGAGGCATGACCCACACATCTTGTTGCCCTCGATAAGGTATATTTAATTAATTGAAATGTATGTTTAATTGATATGTATATTTAATTGCTGATTTTTTCCACTCCTAACTTTAATTTCACATTTATATTTAGATTATGAAAAAGCCTAAAGGGAATGATAAAAATATTCCTAGAAACGAATCAATTACATCGCTCGAAAAGGTTTGTCACATTTATTCCCTAAGGTTTGTCATTTTGTTAGATTCAATAAACTAACATTTAACCTCATTTTTTTTAGATTCAATCAAATAAACCACTCGCACAGCAAAATAAAGCCGGCAAACCTCAAAAATTGGAGGGTAATAGAGCTGGCAAACTACAAAAGCTGGAGGGTAATAAAGTTGCCAAAGTTGCAGCTAGAAAACTGGATCGGGGACAATCGGTCGCTGCTGCTCCTAAAATAAGTCAGCCATGCCTTGCTAAATACCGGGCGTATCTTGACTTCCAAGTAAAAAGGAATATGGGCAGCAACGATGATTCACGCATCATAACAATGAATAAAGCTATATTCGGAGATGGGTATGAAGAATTTCTCGAAAAGGAGCACATATACGAACTTCTCAACCATAAAGAGCTGAGTGCTACTGTCATCAGCTTGTACATAAGGTAAAAAAAATACTTTTAATTACATTTATTGGTAATTAATTAAATTTATTGGTAATTAATGTAGTTTGAAATTTTCATTGAAGGTTTTTGTATGAGAAGGTTGTGTGCACGTGCAGATTGTCAAATAAATATTCATTCTTATCTCCGCATAAGCTTTCGAGGTGTAAACTCGATCCATTAAATGTAAAGAATTACATTGCAGATATGTTATTAGGAAATATAGAGAAGGATAAATTGTTCTTTGCACCATATAATTCAGGATACATAATTATATATTATTTATTTATATCTTTTTTAATTTATGAGATCTTAATTTATTAGTTGTGTAAACAAAATTGCCAACCAAATTTTTGTTGTTGCAGGGCAAATTGGGTGCTATTTGCAATCAATGTGACCTCTGAAGTTATATACTATTTGGATCCCTTGCATGGCAATTATAACAGTCACTCAGATATAAAGATTATGTTCGACATGTAAGTAATATTCATTTATTTCTTTTCTTTCTATATATATATATATATATATATATATATATAAATAATGTGTTTGTTAATGCTATAATAATCACATTTATTTTTTCTGATAGTGTTTTACAAGTTTTTTGAGCTCAAAGAGGTGCTATAGTGTCGAAGCAAAAGTCTAATAACATCACATGTATTCCAATAAAGTTTTGAAATATATGCCTTTAAATTTTCATTTACAAATATATGCCTTTACGATCAATGCACAAACATTTTATTGACTTATATGTTTTATTTTATACTGCCCTCGTCAAACTAACAACATCGACTGTGGGTACTATGTATTATGATTCATGAAGGAGATTGTTGACACGAATCAAACTATTATCCCAGAAACGGTACGATATTTTCATTATATGATTTTTATATATAAAGTATCTATATATTTGATTCTAACTTAATATTTTCAATTTTTATATTGCACAGTACTTTGACAATTCTAGTCCAACATACTCTAAGGAAGATCTAATGGAATTAAAGGAAGACTGGTGTAAGTATGTGCTTGAAATGAAAATTATTTGATTTTCTGGGAAATAGCATGCTACAAGGGATCTGAATATTATATGGTAGCTAGTATATTTTGTGTATTCTGTCAGTTATATATATATGAATAGGACACAACATATGGACATGTATATGAATATGTGTTGTTGTACAATATTTGTCCAATGTATATGTACTTAATTAAGTTATATATATATATATATATATGTATCTGAATGTTCTAGCTATTGTAAATTAATATATAAAGTTAAGTTATATAGTTTTGTTTTTGTGTACGGATTGTGAGAACTGATTCTGGATGAAAATAATTTTGGAAAAAAAATTAAAAGACAATGTTTTCTAAAAAAATGCCATAAAAACTAAAAAGCGTTTTTCAAAAATTTAATTTACAACGTTTAAAAAAAAAATTGAACCTTTTACAGCGCCTTTTTGAAAAAGCGCTGTAAATGATCATCTTTTACAACACTTTTTCAAAAAAGCGTTATAAAATGTGCACTATAATACATATACTAGGTGCATATATTGGGTGCACATTTTACAGCGCTTATTTGAAAAAGCGCTGTAAAATATGCACTATAATGCATGTATTGGGTGCATATTTTACAGTGCTTATTTGAAAAAGCGCTGTAAAACGTGCACCCAATATATGCATTATGGTGCACATTTTACAGCGCTCTTTTCAATAAGCGCTGTAAAAGGTGCATAATAATGCTTATAATGGGTGCACCTTTTACAGTGCTTATTTAAAAAGTGTTGTAAAATGTGCATAACAAGCGCGCAATATATCTACATGTTTTATAGTGCTTTTTGGTTTTAAAAAACGCTGTTGTATCTTTTACAGCGCTCGACTCCACAACGTTTTTTTTTTTGAAAAAGCGATGTAAATTGGTTAAAAAAAAGCACTGTAAAATCCTATTTTTCGCATAGTGACGATAATAATTGAACATTGCAACAACTGTTTTGTGGCCATTCAACCATGTTGTTGAAAAATATCAAAACATATATAATACTCATGAGAGCTAGAAATGTGATTAACAATGATGTTAATGATTTAGTCATAAAAAATATTTGTGTTAGATACATGCAGATCCAAAGAAACAAATGCTCCTAATACCAACATAAGTTGAAATGTATATATAGGAGATTATGTTTCTAAATCTCTCTCTGTGACTCAGATAGGAATGTTCAAAGAATTGGAAAAGATTTTCCATGACAGGAAAAAAAAATGATGAGTATGAATATACATGATGAAAATGATGAGTATGAAAATAGTGAATATTCTAGGAGTGATGAAAATGATGAGTATGAATACCATATAAATAGTAGCCCATGAGATGTATAAACACAATCACACACAACAAATATGTTGGAAATGATGATGATTTTAATGAAAGTTTATTGGAATTAATGATGACATTTTTAATAGCTAGTATTGTTGTGAATTGAAAAAATAAGGAAGTTCGAGTACATCATACACTAGTAGGATATACAAAGGGAGATATGTTACTTGGAGCATGTCCAATTTTAACATATGAAAATTATTTATTTATTTATCTAATTAAATGAATACTTGATTAGAAAATAACACGAAGAAAGTATAACTAGTTGCGTTTTGAAAAGTGTCACCGTTAGTTACTAGAAGATACCATTACGGCTAAGTATTTGGAATAATGGTTTGAAAACGTCTTTTATACATAACTTCGTTTTGTAAATGTATTTTTACTTAAAAATGAATTTTCTCAAATGTAATTTATATTTAGATATTTTTTTAACAAACGTTTTATAAAATGAAATTTTATTGGATTATATATCTTAATGTACATTTAAATGTATATTTACTAAAAAGGTATTTTACAATGTATATTTATTAAAAATGTATTTTACAAAAGTATTATAGGTGATACTTTTGCTGAAATTACTTTTGAGGGTTTCTTTTAATATCGCAATTTTCAAAAAAAAAAAATAATATCAATATACTCCATTTTGAAAATTATATATGAAACTACTTTTCTTTTGTTTAGTTAGAAGTCGCCATTTCCAATGACAATTTTCTTAAGGATTTGTTTTAAAAATTTTCTTTTTCTCAAAATCGCCTTGTGAAATGTCATTGCTGAAGGCAAATAAAAGTTTCCTTTTGGAAGGGTGACTTTCTAAAAAAAAAAAACACTCTAAAGAAGTCGTCATTGCAAACTCGGACTTCATTAAAGAAGTCGCTTTTGCAAATGGCGACTTCTAACTAAGTTAAAAAAGGGACAGTTTGATATATAATTTTCAAAATGGAGTATATTGGTATTTTTTTTTAAATTGGGTTATAAAAATAAAAAATCCTACGTTTGAAGCAAAATTAAGTTTCTCAATATAATTTTAATGTAACCCAAACAAAAAGTTAAAAGATGTATGTCGTTTAAAATTTACCTACTTAGAAATGGAAAACAAAATATGCTCTAATAGTTTGTTATTTCAAATTTTAGATTTCATCTGTATTAATTAATAGTTGGATTAGACTGATCATCTTATATATATATGCAGAGAATAACTTCTAATAAAATAAATAACTTCCTATAACTAACTACGATTTTGTTTTTGCCCTCTCTATTTGAAGGTCTGTCACAGAGCAAGCTGCCACTCAAAACCGCTCTCGAGAATTCATGTCTTGCTTCCATAATTATTCTAGTAACCACCATGAACTTCTGCCTGGATCTTAATGCTTTGATACCACTTGATAGAAATGTTTTAAGGGAATAAACAACTTTTATTGATGGTAGAATAGGTTTCCCAATGGGTTTAGAAGAAGCTTTCCCTCCCAAATACCACTGTTCTGTTTTTCTGCCTATCCAATAACAGGCTGCAGTTCTCTATTTATTCACATACAATAAATAACTAACTTAATAACTGCTACTGGTTATTAACTATAAAGAAAGTAACTTCTAATAAAATAAACAATTGTCTATAACTAACTTTCGTTTGTTTCTGTCCTCTCTAACATATGTTGATGATGTTGGATTTCTTGAATCAAAAAATCTACCTCTTGATGAACCAAACTATAATGGATGGAAAGACACGTGAGCAGCAGGTGACAGAAAATGACACAGCAGGTGCTAATAATAACATGAATAACAACCTTCCTAAAAATGAGGAGTTAAGACGTGGGGAAAGAGTGAGAAGGCTCACATGGAAACTAACAGAATAAGGGTATTATATGGGTGGTTTAAAGAAGGTATTAGGCATTGATTGATGTATGCAAATTCTCTATCTCTCTTTGATTATTCCTTCGACTCTGAACCTTCTGCCTTCTTCAGTTCTAGACCTTAGCTTTTCACCTTGAAAACTAAGAGTCATTGAGAATAATAACAAAAAGCATTCCATCAAAATATTGTTGTTATTCCTGTTCCAGTTTTTTTTTTTTTTTTTTTGCAGTGCTTCAATCCTTACAAACACCGGAACAACAAGCATGGCTCCACAAGTTTCTAGGCTATGATTTCAAGATTGAGTACAAGCCTGGCAAGGATAATCAAGCAACAGATGCATTGTCCAGAATGTTTGCATTATCATGGTCCGAGCCTCATTCTTTATTTTTGGAGGAACTAAGAAACAAATTAGTTACAAATGACCAATTGAAACAATTAATGCTGGACGGTAGGAATGCAACAGCAGATAAGCACTATACAGTGCGAGAAGGATTGCTATATTGGAAGGATAGATTGGTTATTCCAACAGATGATGCCCTGATTCATAAAATTCTCCAAGAATACCATAGTTCACCAATTGGTGGTCATGCTGGGATCACTAGAACGATGGCAAGGCTGAAAGCTCGATTTTATTGGCCCAACATGCAGGAACAGGTGCACGAGTATGTGCAACAATGTGCAATTTGTCAGCAGGCTAAGAGTAGCAATACATTACCTTCAGGTTTGCTTCAACCCTTACCTATCCCACAACAAGTTTGGGAGGATATAGCAATGAATCTTATCACTGGTTTGCCTATTGTGAATGGTTTATCTGTTATCATGGTGGTTGTGGATAGGCTTACTAAATATGCACATTTCTTAACACTTAAGGCTGATTATAATAGTAAGACTGTAGCTGAAGCTTTCATGAGCAATATAGTGAAGTTACATGGAATACCACGGTCAATTGTGTCTGATAGAGATAAGGTCTTTACTAGTACATTTTGGCAACATTTATTCAAATTACATGGAACAACACTTGTTATGTCATCAGCCTATCATCCACAAACTGATGGATAATCTGAAATTTTGAATAAATGTTTGGAAATGTATCTGAGATGCTTCACCTATGAAAATCCCAAAAGTTGGGTTAAAGCTTTGTCATGGTCTGAGTTTTGGTATAATACATCTTTTCACAATAGTTTGGGCATGACCCCTTTTAAAGCATTGTATGGAAGAGATCCTCCCACAATATCTAGACAGCCCGTTACTAGTCAAGACCCTATGGAATTGAGGGAACAGTTGGCTAATAGAGAAGAACTGCTGGCCAAGTTAAAAATCAATTTATCTAGAGCTCAACAAACCATGAAAGCTCAAGCTGACAAAAAGAGACATGAAGTTCAAATGCAAATGGGTGATCAAGTATTGGTGAAATTACAACCTTATCGACAGCATTCTGCTGCTTTACGGAAGAATCAAAAGTTATCTATGAAATATTTTGGTCCTTTCAAAATAATAGCAAAAATTGGAGCTGTTGCATACAAGTTAGAGTTGCCGTGCTCTGCAAGAATCCATCCAGTCTTCCATGTGTCGCAGTTAAAGTTGTTTAAGGGCAATGTGGATAAACCCTATTTACCATTACCTCTGACAGTTACTGAAATGGGACCAATGATGCAGCCATTGAAAGTCATTACAACTCGCATCATACTTAAGGGAGCAAGTCAGATACAACAGGTCCTGGTGCAGTGGGAAAATAGAGGACAAGAAGAAGCAACATGGGAGGACATGCAGGACATCAAGAACAACTATCCTAATTTCAACCATGAGGACAAGGTTGATGTTAAAGGGGAGGGTAATGTAATGGATGGAAAGACATGTGAGCAGCAGGTGACAGAAAATGACACAGCAGGTGCCAATAATAACATGAATAACAACCTTCCTAAAAATGAGGAGTTAAGACGTGGGGAAAGAGTGAGAAGGCCCACATGGAAACTAACAGAATAAGGGTATTATATGGGTGGTTTAAAGAAGGTATTAGGCATTGATTGATGTATGCAAATTCTCTATCTCTCTCTGATTATTCCTTAAACTCTGAACCTTCTGCCTTCTTCAGTTCTAGACCTTAGCTTTTCACCTTGAAAACTAAGAGTCAGTGAGAATAATAACAAAAAGCATTCCATCAAAATATTGTTATTCCTGTTCCAATTTTTTTTGCAGTGCTTCATTTCACAAACTTAGACAGTAAAAACCGAATTCCAAATACACTAACTTCTAGCTATTTAAGGAAGGTTGACACAGGGTTCTAGGCAGACAAAAAAGTGTATTCAATTCTGAATTTTCCTCCTCTGTGCATTCTATTTCTGTCTTACTTTTCTTTAGCATTTGTTATCAATGAAAAGGATTGTTACTTTATTTCCATTTTGAAGGTCTTGTACTAAGTTGTAGTGTTCCATTTGTTAAATATATCAAAAAAGTATTATCATTAACAATTGTTTCCTTAAACAAAAGTTGCATTCATTTCGCACTTCAATGTAAGATTTCAGGCACTGAAACCAACTATGCTATGATCTTTATGACCGTGATTATGCTGGTAAGGCAAGAATGCTATGATCTTTTTTGTCTACCGTATTTCACTGACAATGTTTTTATGATATTGTGGAGTAATGTTGAGTGGAACACTAAGATATTTTTGTGTTTATTTCACTAATAGAAATAGGAATTGTTCCAAATCAAATAGTACACCTACTCAATTGACTATTTTTCTTGGTGGTTCAGTATGTGTAAGATTACATATCTCCTGAGAAGGTAACTTTTTCTCCTCTAAACTTATCTTAATTCTGTTAAAATTACAAATTAATTAGTCCCCTATATTAAATATATTTTTAGACCCTGTAATAGACTTGTATTTTGTTTTTGAAGTTGAAGATGAATTTTTGGTTACAGATCAAGTGTAAGATTGGATGCTTGCTTCATTATTTTAATTAATTTGTTGAGTGTGGTAAGAATGACATTCATTGCAATTTCCACTTTGCTTTTGAAATGGAACCTAATTACTGTATAACTAATGTAATGTAATCATGCTTCTTATGTTCAAGACATCTCACGTTTTAGCTTTTTAATTTGTAGATATATATGTCTCTTTGCTATATGAATTAGTCATAATAAATTACATATGCTTTGCTAAATGAAATTTCTTCAATTTTTGATACATATTTTATCATTACTATTAGTCATGCCTCATAGATCTTCTAGAAGTTTAAATTCAATATTGGTTGTAGATCACTTTTAGGAGAAAGTAAACTGCACACAGTCAGTCTTTTTGGTTGCATAACTTTACAAAGATTGTTTCGAGGATTTTATTTGTGTGCACCTACAAATGAAAAACTCTGCTTGAGGTTTCTCTTTTATCTATGGAGATGTTATCCAATGTAATTGGTTTACAATTTCGTTACTCTAACGATGTTGTAGGTTTACATATGGATCCTAATGATAAATATATAAAGCTGAGGATTGCAACAGAGGTTTAGTGACTTTTGGTGAAAAGCAGAAATCCAAATCATTGGATATGACTAAGTAGGTAACAACTCCCTTACTTCTATTTATAATGATTTGTTAGTTAAAGGATTAAAACATAACCTATTGAGCATAAGTCAATTAAGTGACAGAGATTATGATGTACTCTTTAATCAAAAGTCTTATAGGAAAATAAGTCCATCTGATGTGTCTTTACTGTTTATATTAGTACAAAGGTGCACTTAAGAGGGGGTGAGTTAAGTGTTTACAAATTTTCTTGTTTTTAGAGAGTTAGTGGATTATTTTTTTGATTATGATAAGTGTATAGAAAAATGTAAATGACAAAAAAATAAAGAATACGTCAATTTATCATGGTTGCCCTTACAACCAAGGGTACATCCAGTCCTCTTGCACACCACAAGAGATTTTCTACTATTGTTTGAATAAGTACAAATCTAACTCTAAAACTTCTTTTACAAAATTCTAACAATCAAACTAAGATAGCACACCACTATCCTAGTTTACAATACTTGAAGAAAGTACACCACTTTCCTCAATTTGCACAATAACTTGAAAGGTTTTACAACAATTATTTTGACTGAAATCAAGTGGGTATAATAGTTGAGTACAATGATAACAATCTAATATAATTTCAATTACAATAGAGAACATTTTTCAATGATATGACAATGTAAAATATATATTTGAAATATGAAAGTACGACTTTGAATAACTCAAAATATTTCAGAAAGTTTGTTTAAAGTTGTTCTAAGATTGATGAAAAAGTTCTTAAATTAAATCTGAAACTAAGAAATATGTATACTTCTTAGACATCACTTCAGATCAATGGCAATTGTTGTTAGAGTTTCTGTGAACATATGCAATAATACATATTGAATGTGAATTGAAAATTTGTATTGCTTCACAGTTGTATTCGGCTACAGCTTGAGTGTAGTCGAATACGCCTTTGTAAGGTTCTATTTTATTTGAAAATTTCAAACTTGTATTCGAATACAGATCCTTGTAGTCGAATACATATGACTGGATTTTGCCACTGAGTTGGTTTTGTATTCGACTACATCATGTTGTAGTCGAATACAAAAGTGTAGTTTTAGCTATTGACTTGGTATTTGTATTCGGCTACAACATCCTATAGTCGAATACAAATGTGCAGTTTTTGTTACCGACTTAAGTTTGTATTCAGCTACAACATGTTGTAGTCGAATACAACTTTGACTTTTGTCAAAAACTTTCATTTTCAAACATCGTTCATGCATTTTGACACTTCAAAAATTCTTTTGATGCATATGCTAAAATGGAAGGTTCTCATGTGCATTTGAAATGTAACAATAGTAGATTGCAACAAGTACCTTAACGATAAGACTTCTAACATATTGACCATAGTTGACTTGATTGCTGACTTCTTTTTGAACTTGCAACTTGATCACTTTCCTTGGTCTTTGTCTTCATAAAAAACATATGTATTTTACATTCTCTTCCTTTTTGATGTTGACAAAACCTTGTTGTTGTTGAAACTTCAAAGCGTTGATCGTTTTGATTTTTCTCCCCCTTAATATATGCTTACTCCTGTTTTGATCTTGAGTTCATGCCATCATGTTTTGAAAGTTTTGAAAAACCTACAAATTTTTAACAACATTATACAATTCTCTCCCCCTTTTGACATGATAAAAAAATGAAGAAAAACAATAGACAAAATACCAAGCATAAAAAGTGTAGCATAGGTAGGGGATATAATATCTACAAGCATAATTAAAAGATCAACATTGTTTAAGTCATACATTAGCAATGTTACGAATTTAAACGAAATGTTTTACAAAGCATTGAAAGAAAATAACATAAATTACAACAGCCAACTACATGTCATCATCTGGTGGGAGGTGAAGGTGGTCAATCTTGACAGACATCCCATTTAGTTCATTTTACAGAGATTCATGGTTTTGGGCAATAATGGTCTCCATGTTTTGGAATCAATTGTTGATGGAGGTGTTGATGACTGTTTGAAAGGAGTTGAGCTTGTCCATGACTATGCGATTTGAATTGTGATCATCATTTGATGTCGTTTCTTCTGCGTCTTCTTCATCCGGGGCAACCGTAGATGATTGACCAAGATCGCCTTTATGGACATAAGCCTAATGTTGCTCGCTCCACACAATCTTCATACTTGGCAGCACAATGAAGTCTAGCACATTGTCTTTTGTTTGTGTATACATTACTTCACCAGAAAATTCCACTTGAAAATGATCCAAGATCTTTGTGATCTCTTTTGCATAAGGCAAACCGATGGCTTTCTTAAAAGCAAACAGAATAGACCGAACGAAATATGACCAATTGAGATCAGTTCCTTCTATCATAAAGTACATAACCAGAAGCTCAAATTCAGTCATTTGTGAATAATTCCCTGCCTGCATTGCCAAAATGTAATTGAGGAAATAATGCAGCAGACTGTTGTCAATGGTCAAATTGCCAACACCATACCGTTGTCTAGCAAATTTATAACCAGTCTGTGCCCCTTTTCTTTCCATGGTGTTTTTGCCAAAATGGCACAATGATACATAAGCATCATATTTGGTCACATTTTCCCACTCACATAAATTGCCAGACCTAAGTTTCTGACCTTCAAAAGGTAGTTGCAATATTTCTCCAATTGTTCGAGTTTCTAACTCAATGTATTTGCCCTTTACTTGAGACACTGACTTAAACCCTTCCTTCTTAAGGTTGCAGTAAAATACCATAAATAAATCAGCTTAGATTGGACCATTATAGCTAATGAATGCCTCCAAATGTTGCGCCTTAAGTAGCTCAGGAAATTTAAAGGCTAAGAAGGAATCAAGTGTACCATGTTTCGGAGTTATCAACTTTTTATCCGAGTAGTAACTGCGAAAGCGGTCGATTCATCCAGTGAGTGAAGTAATCTTGACAGATCGATAACATTGTCATTCCTAGCCCTCCTTGTTGAAGGACCCACTACAACATGCTTGGTTCGGGAACCTCTTTTCGTGAATCCATGGTGAAGGTTGAAGAAGATGAAGTTTTCTATTTTGGGGAAAACTTTGGGGATTAGGGGTTTGAAGTTGAGTTAGGAGTAATCTTAGATGCAATTGATGATATTGGATCAATTTGGTAAGGTTTGCAAGTAAGATTGGATGAAGTTTTGGAGTATTAGAAATGGGGGAAGATGTGTATTCGACTGTTGAATTTTAAGAAAATAACCTAAAACACGTGAAAACGCTTATATATGGGAAAATTTTGAATATGTATTCGGCTACACACTAGTTGTAGTCAAATATAGAGTTTTCTGAAAACGTGTATTTGAATACTGACTATGTGGGCTCAGCTACGAAAAGAAAAAAATTTTAATGTTTAAGTCAAATTTTCATTGAAATACAATATTTAAAAGATATAATCTTGTTGAGAAACCACATATTCATACACAAATATTTAAATCTATTAACTTTATCAAATGAAGATTCTAGATTTTGTAGATAAGTGACTTTCAAATTATCAATACGTTGCATTAGATATCATTTTCATTTAGAATGTCAAGTTCTCTTAATATCTTATTGAATGAATCTTTAGGCAAAGGCTTTATGAAGATATATGCTAGTTTATTATGTGTATCCACAAATGTAACTTCAACATTTCCTTTGAGAACATGATCGCGCATCAAGTGATGGCATATGTCAATATGTTTGGTTCAAGAACGTATGATTGGGTTCTTTGAGATATTGATAGCACTGGTATTGTCACATCTTAGGGGGATGCATCCGAGATCAAGTTCATAGTCACAAAACTACTGCTTGACCCATAGATAATGTGCACAACAACTGGTTGCTGCTATGTATTGTACTTCAACAGTGCTTAGAGCCACACATGCTTGCTTTTCACAGGATCATGACACTAATGCATTACCTAAGATATGTTATGTGTCGCTTGTGCTTTTTCGATCTGTTTATCATCCTGCATAGTCAGAATCAGAATAACCAACTAGATTGCATATATTGCCTTTTGGATACAATAAGCCAACATTGGTTGTTCCTTTCAAATATTTCACTATTCGCTTTACAGCTACAAGATGTGATTCCTTAGAATCTTCCTGAAAACTTGCACATAAACATATACTGAACATAATATTTGGTCAACTGGTTGTTAGATAAAAAAGGGAACCCATCATACCTCGATATTTTGATATATCTATTGATTTACCCATTTCATCTTTATCTACATAAGTTTCAGAGCTCATAGGAGTTGCACTTTTTTTATTGTCGTCCATTTCAAATCTTTTTAATAGTTCCTCACAGTATTTTGGTTGATTGATGAAAATGCCATTTTTGAGTTGTTTGATGTGAAGTCCAAGGAATAACTGAGCTTACCCAACATAGACATTTCAAATTCTCCTTGCATCATTAATGAGAATTCTTCACATATTTTATTATTGGTTAATCCAAATATGATATTTTCAATGTAAATTTGAACAAGTAAAGTGTGATCATTAGTCCTTTTAATGAATAATGTCTTATCAACTTTACCCTTTTAAAATCCTCGTTTACATAAAAAGTTACTTAGACTATCATACCAAGCTCTTTGAGCTTGTTTCAAACCATAAAGGGCTTTCTTTAATTTGAAGACATGTGAAGGATTCTTGAAGTCTTCAAAGTCGGGTGGCTATTTGACATTTATTTCCTCATTAATGTAGCCATCGAGAAAAACACTTATGACATCCATCTAAAATAATTCAAAATCCATAAAGAAATCGTAAGCAAATAATATTTGAATTGCTCTTAAGACTATTGAGGTAAAACGTTCTAAACTCAATACATCATCTCAAGAATAAGAATTGTTTCGAATGCAGTCTAGAGAATCTATTCTAGACTTACAAAAAAGATTTTCTCATTTGTCCAACCACTTGACAACACTTGGTAAGATATTCACTAATGATGAATTGAACCTTAAAGTTATAAGATCATTAACAAGGGCTTGGCAACCTAAATTAACGACAATTTTTGAAAAGAAAAGCCTATCAAAGATGTCTCTTTCTGCACTTTTCGAAAAACTTCAGGAACATAAAATTGAACTTGGAAGGCTACAAGAGAATGAATTTCAAGAGAATAAGTAAAAAAATATTGCCTTAAAAGCAGAGTCAAAAGAAAAAATCGATGATGAAAATTCAAATGGAGATGACAACATTACCTTCTTAGTAATTAAATTTGGTAAGTTCCTTCAAAATGATAAACCTTTTAAGAAAAGGAAAATTTTCAGGAAATAGCATGTTTTTACTACAAATCAAAACTTCACTTGTTTTGAGTGTGGCAAGCAAGGACACATAAAAGCATAGTAACACCAATCTGACAAAGAAGAAGTGGTTAGTAACAAAAATTCTTCTCATAACAATGATGTTAATAGTGAATTAATTATTGAGTGTAATGATGTCATAATCCAATAAAATAATTACTTATGGAATGCAAAATTATGTACAAAACAGTGTTAACTCAAAAGAAACAAGTTTCATCTCTTAAAGAGAAAATTGACACTATGTAAAATGATTTTGAAAAACTAAAACAAAATTTTACATGCTATAAGTGTGATTCTCTTTCCTTTAAAATTGTCCAACTTAATAGAGCCATTGAAAGATATGAAAAGGAACAAATTGGATTGGATAATACTCTTAATATGCAAAGATACTCCAATGACAAGAGTGGTCTTGTTTACTTAAAATTTGATAAACCAAGTATTAATAAAACCATCTTGGTTAAGGCAAGAAGATCATCATTACAGTAAGAAGAATTTTGTTCAAAAGAAATCCCATATACTTACATATAGAAGTAAATCTACTCCTACATGCTTTTATTTTTGTCTAAATGGCCACACACCTAATGCTTGTCATTTTAGGAATTTTGGTGTTTCAAATGGGCATTATGTGTGGGTCAAGAAATGTAATAATCCTCAAAGACCCAAAGCACTTTGGGTACCTAAAAAATTATGATCTTTTTTGTAGGTATGGATTCAAAGTACCTCTAATATGTGGTACTTGAATAGTGGATGTTCAAAACACATGACCATTGACAAAACTAAATTTTCAGCTCTAACTCTTGAATCAAAAGGCTATGTGATATATGGAGATAACAACAAGGGTAAAATTTTGGGCATTGGAAAAGTTAGTGTAGCCCCATCTCCTTCAATTGAAGATGTTCTATATTTTGGGCATAGGACAAGGATTACAAAATAGCTTTCAACAAAGATGAATACATTATTTGAAATGAGGTATGAAATGAAATTCAGTTTGTTGAAATTCAGTTTGTCAGTTTGATGATTTATCCTTGAAAATGAAATGTCTTATGGTAAGTTACAACAATGATGCATGGCTATGGCATAAAATATTTGCACATATCCATATGGATCTTTTAAACAAGTTAGTCAAGCAAGAACTTGTTTTAGGCTTACCAAAGATGAAACTCATTAAGGATAAATTTTGTGATGCTTGTCAAAAAGGTAAGCAAACTAAGGTTTCATTCAAACCCAAGAATATTGTATCAACTTCAAGACCACTTCAATTGATACATATGGACTTGTTTGATCCATCAACAACTAAAGGTCTTAGTGGAAATTCATATGGACTAGTTGATGATTTCTCAAGGTTCACATCGACCTTATTTTTGGAAAATAAAAATGAAGTTATTAAAGCATTTAAAAATTATGTCAAACTAGTCCAAAATGAACAAGCAACTAAAATTCTTTTAATAAGAAGTGATCATGGAGTAGAATTTCAAAATGCTTATTTTGTAAAATATTGTGTAGAAAATGGAATATTCAATAACTTTTCTGCACTAAGAATGCCTCAACAAAAAGGAGTTGTAAAGAGAAAAAAAATAGATCATTGGTAGAATTTGCATGGACCACGCTAAGTGACTCATGTTTACCAAAATACTTTTGAGCATACGTTGTAAGTACAATTTGTTATGTTTCCAACCGAGTAATAATTCGACCAATCCTAAAGAAGACTCCACATGAACTCTACAAAGGTAGAAAGCCCAATATCTCTCACTTTCACATATTTGGATGTAAATGTTTTATGCTGAAAAATGGTAAGGAAAATCTACGAAAATTCAATGAGAAAGTTGATGAAAGTATATTTATTGGCTACACATTATCTAGTAAAGCTTTTAGAAATTTTAGTAAGAGAACTTTGTTAGTTAAAGAATCTATGCATGTATCATTTGATGAATCAAACCCCTTGAAAGAAGATAAAATTGTCTCTTGTGATGATGATGATTCTATAAGTGATGATATAAGCAAAGACAATCAAGTTGATCAATCAATTCCATATAATGAAGTCAATATTGAGCAGCAAGATCAACATAATGATATGCCTAAAGAATGGAGAAGTCATCGAGATCACTCCATTGACAACATTATAGGTGATATTTTAAAAGGAGTTACTACAAGGCTCAAACTCTAAGATGCTTGTTATACTTTGACATTTGTCTCTCAAATAGAACTTTCCAAGATTGGTGATGCATGT
This sequence comes from Cicer bijugum, assembly GCA_037974875.1. Taxonomy (NCBI): domain Eukaryota; kingdom Viridiplantae; phylum Streptophyta; class Magnoliopsida; order Fabales; family Fabaceae; genus Cicer; species Cicer bijugum. The sequence continues at coordinate 233,148 of JBBPBT010000229.1, forward strand.
AAGGACAATCAATGGATACTTGCGATTCAAGAAGAACTAAACCAGTTTGAAAGAAACAAAGTGTGGGAACTTGTTCCGAATCCTAGCAATAAACACATCATTGGTACCAAAATGGGTATTTAAGAATAAACTAGATGAAACTGGTATAGTTGTTCGAAACAAGGACAGGTTGGTTAGACGAGGATACAATCAAGAAAAAGGGATCGACTTGGATGAAATATTTGCTTCAGTAGCAAGGTTAGAGGCAATCTGATTATTACTTCCTTATGCTTGCTCTATGGATTTTGAATTATTTCAGATGGATGTCAATAGTGCTTTTCTCAATGGCTACAGTAATGAGGAAGTATATGTCAAACAACCACATGACTTTGAAGACTTCAAGAATCCTTCACATGTCTTCCAATTAAAGTAGCCTTTTATGGTATAAAACATGCTCCAAGAGCTTGGTATGATAGGCTAAGTAACTTTCTATGTGAACGAGGATTAGAAAAGGGTAAAGTTGACAAGAAATTATTCATTAAAAGGACTAATGATCACATTTTACTTGTTGAAATCAACGTTGACGATATCATATTTGCATCAACCAATAATAAAATATGTGAAGAATTCTCATTAATGATGCAAGGAGAATTAGAAATGTCTATGATGGGTAAGCTAAATTATTTCCTTGGACTTCACATCAAGCAACTCAAAAATGACATTTTCATCAATCAAGCAAAGTATTGTAAGGAAGTGTTACATAGGTTTGAAATGGACAACAATAAATAAAATGGCACTCCTATGGGCTCCAGAACCTACACAGATAAAGATGAAACTCGTAAATCAATAGATATATCAAAATATCGAGTTATGATTGGTTCTCTTTTATATCTAACGACCAGACGACCAAATTTTATGTTCAATATCTGTTTATGTGTAAGATTTCATGTAGATCCTATTGAATCTCATCTTGTCGCATTAAACCGAATAATGAAATATTTGAAAGGAACAATCGATGTTGGCTTATGGTATCCAAAAGGAAGTATATGCAATCTAGTTGGTCATTATGATTCTGACTATGCAGGATGCAAAATAAATCGAAAAAGCACATGCAGCACTAGCCATATCTTAGGTAATGCATTAGTATCATGATCTTGTTAAAAGCAAGCATGTGTGGCTCTAAGCAACGCTGAAGCAGAATACAAAGCAGTAGACAGTTGTTGAGCACATATTCTGTAACACCCCGATTTTCAAAGCGAGGGTGTATTTTTTTTTTCCAAAGAAATTAGAATACAACAGAGAAATAAATAAGGTAATACCTTTGGATAAATATTTAAGTCAAAATAATTTACAAGCAGCGGAATAATTTTTCGAAATATGACTCCAAAATATTTAAACATCAAAAAGCGGTACAATCTTCCAATTTAAAATAAACGCAATTCAAAAGAAAGACATCTACTCCCTATACGTCAACCTAATCTGATCATTCCACAAAAACTATACATCATGAGTGATCTTCACGTGCCCCGCAAGATCCTCCTAACATAGCTCCAGTCAGGTGTTCCCAACTACATTTCCATCCACAGGGTACGAACCGGTAGGATGGTCTTGGTTCTCATCTGAGGGAAAAGCCCAGATTTCCACAATAGTTGTAAAGGGTCACCAACCGAAATTAATAGTTAACACATGACATTTAAGTTTTTAAATGCACAAAATAACATTTCAACTTAGCATACACCTTAAAAGGGTTTCTATATGCCAAACATGCATACACAAAGTTGAAAAATGAAGTTTTTAACAAAACAACACTATTGTATTCGAATACAGCATCTTTGTATTCGAATACAAGGCTATTTAAGCATTCAGCAGCAAAACAGCATGTCTGTATTTCACTACAACAGTCTGTATTCGACTACACAGTAAGTCAGTGGCAAAACAACATGTCTGTATTCGACTACAACAGTCTGTATTCGACTACACAATAAGTCAATGGCAAAACAACATGTGTGTATTCGAATACAGCAAGCTGTATTCGAATACACATCAGACAACAGCAGAAAAACAGCAAAATTCAGCATTTATCAGCTTTTTAAAGGGTTTCGAAATCAATCAACACTTACCCACAACTCCAAACAATCAAACTTAGCAATTATAGCGCAATCACCGCGACATCATGAGTTTCGAAACAATTTTGCAATCAATCACACTTCCACACGACTCCAAACCAAAACACTTAGCGATTATAACACAATTACCACGACATCTTAAGTTTCGAAATGGTTTTGCAATCAATCACGCTATCACTCAATTTTCAAACATCCACACTTGGAAATTAAAACACAATCACCACAACAACTTTAGTTTCAAAATAGTTTTGCAACCAAACACACTATCACACAATTCCAAAAAATAACACTTAGCAAATAAAACCCAATTACCACCACAACTTAAGTTCAAACACTCAATCATAAACTTGAATCAAACACGACTCGTGTGCCAAGCACCCTAATGCAATGCGTATATGCCAAAATGCATGGACTCGGAATTCCAAACCAAAATCCTCCTCGAAGGGCCGTAAATCATAATTGTACCGCCTATCGCAGGCCAAAGTACCAATTACCGAGGTGCCACCCATCATGGGTTAGCATGATTTACTAAAAAGCGTAAATCGTAAACGTACCACCTATCACGGGTCAGTACTGTTTACTGAGGTGCCACCTATCACGGGTCAGCACGATTTACCAAAAGAAAAAACGTAAGTCGTAAGTGTACTGCCTATCACAGGCCAAAGTACTACTTACCTAGGTGTCACCTATCACGGGTCAGCACAACTTACCAAAAAGTAAATCGTAAACGTACCACCTATCACGGGTCAGTACAGTTTACCAAGGTGCCACCTATCACGGGTCAGCATAATTTACCAAATGAAATGCATGAGCATACACTAACTCCATTCACAACAATCGTTAAGTAAATGCAGATATTAAAAGATTCCCCATTTTTAATACTCATTTACTTAGCCAATATTCACACCAAAACATTAAGCAAACAGACATATTAAGAGATTCCCCATTCTTAATATACTTTTGACTTAAATGATTTCCACAACAAAACATTTAGTAAACAAGTCATTAAGAGATTCCCCACTCTTAATACTCATTTAACTGAAACGATTTTCAAAAACAAACATTAAGTAACCAAGACATTAAGAGATTCCCCATTCTTAACGCCCAGTTAACTTAAACGATTTTCAAACAACATTAAGTAACTAAGACATTAAGAGATTCCCCATTCTTAACGCCCAGTTAACTTAAACGATTTTCAAAACAACATTAAGTAAACGAGACATTAAGAGATTCTCCATTCTTAATTCTCATTTAGCTTAAACGATTTTCCAAACACACATTAAGTAAACAAGACATTAAGAGATTCCCCATTCTTAATACTCATTTAACTTAATGGTTTTCAAATTCCACACAAAACAAACTCAAACGTACTTTCACATTCAATCCATAATTCACACCAAATCAGTTTTCCACACAAAACACATCTCAAATTTCATCAGTATCAATTAAGAACACGTAAAAACAAAGAACACAAATCAACACAATCCACCACTCAAACACACAAGTTTCATTTACTCAAAATCATACATAAATGAGTTTAAATTCATTTTCCACGAAACATTCATCAATATAACCAAAACCTAACTCTACGATTTTACCCATAAAGCCTTAGATACATTTTTCACCAATTCAATACTCCATCCCTAACAAAATTCTTTTCCACACAACTACAAATAAGGCCCTAAATGCAAACTAAATGTTTGGAAGGAGCCCTTACCTTCACGTTAGCTTTAATGTGCGATTAAGGTACCGCGAGTAAATTCGGTAAAATCTACGCTCGCAACGTCGCTTCCAAAGTTGGTTCCCTAGCATCGTAGCGTGGTAGTGAGCAACTTTCCCTTCTATCTCTACGCGAAACGGGGAGATTTGTGTTTGAATCCCTAATACCGTTTTTCTTCGTTTTCGAAACAACGAGGAAGTATGAAGCTGAGAAATCCTTGCTTTCTTACCCACTAATCCTTGGGTTACTATTCTTGAAGCCAAAGAAAGAAGAAGAAGAAAAAAATGGAAAAAGAAAGAAGGAAGAAGGGCGAAGGTGGAAAGCGTGAGCTTCCTCTGTTTACGTTCTCTGCTTCTTTTTTTATAGCTTTCATATATACATATATATTACATACTATATACATGTATATTTATATATATATATATATATATATATATATTAATATATTATAATTAAAACCAAACCAACAAATATCTAACAACTCTTACACCCATCATTTTATTCCCCTTTTAATCTAATTTAATAAAAATTTCTACTCTCGTCGCAACTCAATTGTCCGGTACAATTTTTAGCAACCCGAGATATTTTTAACAAAATTGCCTGGTATTAAATCCTTCGTTACGGAAATAAATTATTTTCCGACAAATAATTTTAATCCAATTTCCAAAAATATATTTTTGGCATTTAACTCACTCAATACCAACAACTGGGCTAACAGCCTAAGAATTCCATACAAAATACCCTAAAATTGTATAATTTAGGATTTAAAATTATGGGTCTTACATTACTACCCCCCTAAAATTAGTTTCGTCCTCGAAACTTAAAGTACGAGTAACAGTCCACACTTGGTTTGTACCCGAATTCAACATACAAGTCACAACTTGTTTCACCCGGCCTTCTAGAAAAAAATGTTGCTTACCCCTTTTCATAGGGTGCTTAATAACTTCACACACGTCCATAGTCGTTAAGGCTCGTCCGTTCCATTCAACATGATTTTGTCTACTATCAACAAGAGATTAAGGATGATCAGTCCCTCAATTTGTCAATAAATAACCAACAACCATGATAGTGGCTTAGACTATCTTAACCGAACTGTAATAGCGCTCCTTGTGACTTACAGCTGAGGTTATCCTAATGTACAAGCAGTCAAAAATCTTCTCAAAGTCCACTGAGTTTCCCTTATTTTCCTATAACTTTGATCCTGTCGACGAAGTATAATTTCCCATAGCTATGTCACATAGCGTCATTTGCATCCACTTGGTACAAAAGATCCATTTGATAACAAACTGAAACACTAAGTATGACACCAATACACATCGCACAAACAATCACTACAGTTGAGGACTCCTAAATTTCTCCATCGTCCCCAAATCCTCGATTTTTCTTAAGTCGTACAACTATGTCAAACTGTAGTATTCTTATCGGTATGTTATTCCAGTTATAAATTTAATAATTCCATCCCCACATATGGTTGGTGATCAAAGCTTCCTCAAATATTTTCGAAATCAAGCCAATGGCTATAACACTTGGGACACACAAACTTCCTTTCAGTTTAGTACTTCATTTCAAGAGTCACGTTTTCCATTAAAATCTAACGTGTATTTAATTCACAGATCTAGGTCTACATTCGTCTCATGCCTAACCCTCAAATTCACGCTTCACTAGAAAATCCCTTACATACTTCGTAATTATGCACAAACTCGAAAATAATTCTCCTACATCTACTGCCAACATTCATTCTGACACTTCTTAATTTCGTTGTGTCCTTCATTTGCAACTTGATGATTATCCTTTGATTAACGAACACAAAAACAATCCCCATGAAATGCACTCAAGCAATATCTTTATATCATTGGCATACCTTTATAATAATAATGTCTGAATTATAGGTGAGATAATTCCTTTCATCAATCTTTAACTGTCATATGCTAGATCTCTATGTGCTGCTCCAACAAGTTTTCTTGGCACATTTTCCAAAATTTGGTTCACTCGCTGAATTCTTATTCCTTCTCAACCTTCACCGAGATATAACCTGAAAGAATCCTAACAATCGAACGTCCTAAATAATTACTTCTCAAACGTTTTCTAAGAAATAATTATCTATAACTTCATCCTCATAATTTTTTTCCAGTAAAATATCTCAAAAACCCACATGTCTTCCTTCGTCCATCTAGTTACTGAAATGATCATTTCAAATCTTCATGCTTGACTTCCCAAGACCAACAACTAAACCATAAATTAGTTGTTACATTTCTTCTTTTTCACTTTTTATCATTGAATAATATTCTAAAATATGATCCTCGAAATCTCCAAACACTTCCATCCTTTAATAGACTCTCAAAACTTATATTACCGCAATTTTGAAGTATTCTCGTACTCGATGCTCCAAATTCCACTTATTGGCAACATAGTGCTAAATACATCAAGGCTTAACTCATTATGTTTTTCTGAACATTGCTCAAAATTCACTCTTATGAGTCTACAGATTCATCCAATATCACTATCCATACTTACTATCTCCTAAACCACAAGGAGATTGGTCACTTATCAACAAAATATATAGTCTCAACTTAGATCTAATACTTTTCTTAACAAGAGTCCTCAACTTAGATCTTTACTTGAAATCCCTTATTAGTCTAATGTTAATCCATCCATACTCATCATCTTCGAGTTTACACCAACACATAGCTTTTGTGTCCTTGGAACCATTTTATAAATTCCATGCCGTCATGATTTGCTTCAAGTCTGCTTGGCAATTCGTCATCTCGAAGATCTTTTTCATTTCTCGAATCCACTAATCATCTCTTTTCCTGAGTTCTCATCACCCTTGAAATTTGGAGGATGGTAACAACAACAATCTTTCAATCCTCTTGACTTAGTAGCATAAATCCCTCTTTTCCTCTTCTCCAGATCCCGCAGAGTCTTTGTAGCAGTTCGTGCAACAACAAAACATCCATGTTATTTGTAGCTTCAACCATTTGATCATCCGTACTGACGTTCATCCTTGCAACGTCGTTCCCTCTTGGAGGTAGTGTTTCCAAAAAAAACCAATATCAAGAAGAAGTGTTAACACCACTTCGAATAATTCCAATACTAAGTTTTGAATATATCAACACATGATAACTACCCCTGATCTGACAACTCAGACCAATTACCCCGACGCATGATCAGATAACGACTTACAACCTACATGTTGACTTATAATCTATAACCAAAGGTTCCACAACCCCCAAAGAAATCTAAACCAAAGCTCTGATACCACAATGTAACACCCCGATTTTCAAAGCGAGGGTGTATTTTTTTTTTCAAAAGAAATTAAAATACAACAGAGAAATAAATAAGGTAATACCTTTGGATAAATATTTAAGTCAAAATAATTTACAAGCAGCGGAATAATTTTTCGAAATATGACTCCAAAAAATTTAAACATAAAAAAGCGGTACAGTCTTCCAATTTAAATAAACGCAATTCAAAAGAAAGACATCTACTCCCTATACGTCATCCTAATCTGATCATTCCACAAAAACTATACATCTTGAGTGATCTTCACGCCCCCCCGCAAGATCCTCCTAACATAGCTCCAGTCAGGTGTTCCCAACTACATTTCCATCCACAGGGTACAAACCGGTAGGATGGTGTTGGTTCTCATCTGAGGGCAAAGCCCACATTTCCACAATAGTTGTAAAGGGTCACCAACCGAAATTAACAGGTAACACATAACATTTAAGTTTTTAAATGCATAAAATAACATTTCAACTTAGCATACACCTTAAAAGGGTTTCTATATGCCAAACATGCATACACAAAGTTGAAAATTGAAGTTTTTAACAAAACAACACTGTTGTATTCGAATACAGCATCTTTGTATTCGAATACAAGGCTATTTCAGCATTCAGCAGCAAAACAACATGTCTGTATTCGACTACAACAGTCTGTATTTGACTACACAGTAAGTCAGAGGCAAAACAGCATGTCTGCATTCGGCTACAACAGTCTGTATTCGACTACACAGTAAGTCAGTGGCAAAACAGCATGTCTGTATTCGAATACAACAAGCTGTATTTGAATACACATCAGACAGCAGCAGAAAAACAACAACATTCAGCATTTTTCAGCTTTTCAAAGGGTTTCGAATTCAATCAACACTTACCCACAACTCCAAACAATCAAACTTAACAATTATAGCGCAATCTCCACGGCATCTTGAGTTTCGAAACAATTTTGCAATAAATCACACTTACACACAACTCCAAACCAAAACACTTAGCGATTATAACACAATTACCACGACATCTTAAGTTTCGAAATGGTTTTGCAATCAATCACGCTATCACTCAATTTTCAAACATCCACACTTGGAAATTATAACACAATCACCACAACAAATTTAGTTTCAAAATAGTTTTGCAACCAAACACACTATCACACAATTCCAAAACATAACACTTAGCAAATAAAACCCAATTACCACCACAAAATAAGTTCAAACACTCAATCATAAACTTGAATCAAACACGACTCGTGTGCCAAGCACCCTAATGCAATGTGTATATGCCAAAATGCATGGACTCGGAATTCCAAACCAAAACCCTCCTCGAAGGGCCGTAAATCATAATTGTACCGCCTATCGCAGACCAAAGTACCAATTACTGAGGTGCCACCTATCACGGGTCAGCACGATTTACTAAAAAGCGTAAATCCTAAACGTCCCACCTATCACGGGACAGTACTGTTTACCGAGGTGCCAGCTATCACGGGTCAACACGATTTACCAAAAGAAAAAACGTAAGTAGTAAGTGTACCGCCTATCACAGGCCAAAGTACTACTTACCGAGGTGCCACCTATCACGGGTCAGCACAACTTACCAAAAAGTAAATCGTAAACGTACCACCTATCACGGGTCAGTACAGTTTACCGAGGTGCCACCTATCACGGGTCAGCACAATTTACCAAATGAAATGCATGAGCATACACTAACTCCATTCACAACAAGCGTTAAGTAAATGCAGATATCAAAAGATTCCCCATTTTTAATACTCATTTACTTAACCGTTTTTCACACCAAAACATTAAGCAACAGACATAATAAGAGATTCCTGATTCTTAATATACTTTTGACTTAAACGATTTCCACAACAAAACATTCAGCAAACAAGTCATTAAGAGATTTCCCATTCTTAATACTCATTTCACTGAAACCATTTTCAAAAACAAACAATAAGTAACCTAGACATTAAGAGATTCCCCATTCTTAACGCTTAGTTAACTTAAACGATTTTCAAAACAACATTAAGTAACCGAGACATTAAGAGATTCCCCATTCTTAATGCCCAGTTAACTTAAACGATTTTCCAAAACAAACATTAAGTAAACAAGACATTAAGAGATTCCCCATTCTTAATACTCATTTAACTTAAACGATTTTCCAAAACAAACATTAAGTAAACAAGACATTAAGAGATTCCCCATTCTTAATACTCATTTAACTTAAACGATTTTCCAAAACAAACATTAAGTAAACAAGACATTAAGAGATTCCCCATTCTTAATACTCATTTAACTTAAACGATTTTCCAATACAAACATTAAGTAAACAAGACATTAAGAGATTCCCTATTCTTAATACTCGTTTAACTTAATGGTTTTCAAATTCCACGCAAAACAAACTCAAACATATTATCAAATCCAATCCACAACTCACACCAAAATACATCAAATCATTTTTCCACACAAACAACACAAAACAAATCTCAAATTTCATCAGTATCAATTAAGAACACGTCAAAATCAATGAACACAAATCAACACAATCCACCCCTCAAACACACAAGTTTCATTTACTCAAAGTCATACATAAAAGAGTTTAAATTCATTCACCACGAAACATTCATCAGTATAACCAAAATCTAACTCTAAGATTTTACCCATAAAGTCTCAGATACATATTCCCAAAGTTGGTCCCCTAGCACCGTAGCGTGGTAGTGAGCAACTTTCCCTTTCATCACTTCTTGAAAGGAGGCTTAGATCTAGATGAAACGGGAAGGTTTGTGTTTGACGGTTTTGAAATCCCTAAACCGTTTTCCTTCGTTTTCGGATCAAAGAGGAAGAGTGAAGTTGAGAAATCCTTGCTTTCTTACCCACTAAGCTTTGGGTTTCTATTCTTGAGGAAAAAGGGAGCCAGGAAAATGGAAAAAAGGAGAAGGAAGAAAGAAGAAGAAAGCTTGAGTGCGAGGCAGGGGGTTCTCTTCCTCTGTTTTGTTTTCCTTTTTCCCTTCCTATCATAAATACATATCTATTACTTATAATAATAATATATATTATATATATAATAATTAAACCTAAACAAATAAATATCTAACAACTCTCACATCCTTCACTTCACTCATATCTCAAACTAATTTAATAAAAATATCTTTGATCCTGTCGACGAAGTAAAATATTCCATACTTATGTCTCGTAGTCTCATTTGCATCCACTTGGTACGAAACATCCATTTGGTACCAAACTGAAACACTTAGAATGACCCTAACACATTGAGCACCGAACAATCACTACATCCGAGAACTCCTAAATTTCTCCCTTGTCCACAAATCCTCGATTTTTCTTAAGTCGTACAACTACGTCAAACTATAGTGTTCTTATCAGTATGTTATTCCAGTTATAAATTTAATAATCCAATCTCCACATATGCTTGGTGATCAAAGCTTCCTCAATTATTTTCTAAATCATGCCAAAGACTATACTATTTAGGACACACAAACTTCCTTTCAGTTTAGTACTTCATTTCAAGAGTCACATTTTCCATTAAAATCCAACTTGAATTTAATTCACAAATCAAGGTCTACATTTGTCTCGTGCCTAACACCTCAAATTCACGCTTCACTAAAAAATTTCTTACATACTCCGCAATTATGCATAAACTCGAAAATAATTCTCCTACCTCTACTGCCAACATTCATTCTGATACTTCTTAATTTTGATGTGTCCTTCATTTGCATCTTGATGATTATCCTTTCATTATGACAGGTCAACCACATTGTATTCACTTCATCACTTTTCCATTTATACAAACCTTAAATTTCTACCTCGAACCTTGATACATCTTCATTATAGTGATTCCAATAAATCAAGGCTTACTAATTCCCACCAAACGTTTCCATTTCATGTTCAATTGTTTCCCATCAAACAAACATTGAACTCCTTTGATTGACGAACACAACAATAATCCCCATGACATGTACTCAAGTAATGTCTTTATATCATTGGCATACCTTTATAATAATAATGTCTGAATTATAGGTGAGATAATTCCTTTCCTGTATCTTTAATCGTCATAAGCTACATCTCTATGTGCTGCTCCGGCAATTTCTTGGCACATTTTCCAATATTTGTTTCACTTGCTGGATTCTTATTCCTTCTCAACCTTCATCGAGATATAAACTGAAAGAATCCTAACATTCGAACGTTCTAAAGAATTATTTCTCAAACGTTCCACATAAACATTTCCAAAAAGATAATTATCTATAACTTCATCCTCATAAATTTTTTGCAATACAATATCTCAAAAACCCACATACCTTTCTTCGTTCATCTAGTTACTGAAATGATCACTTCAAATTTTCACGCTTGACTTCCCAAGACCAACAACTAAACCAAAAATCAGTTGTTACATTTCTTCTTTTTCACTTTTTATCATTGAATAATATTCTAAAATATGATCCTCGAAATCTCCAAACACTTCCATCCTTAACATGAATTATTTATCACTTGCCTGTCTCAACTCCTTCGATTATGAAAGTTTTAAGCATCACTTGGTCCTCCCTCCAACCTTGCGAGATTTTAAATCATCAGCTAAAATCAACCATCTTAGGGTCCCAAATCAAATCTCGAATAATCCTTCAGTCCTATCAAAATATTAACATCCTCTTAGTAATTTCCATCCTTTAATAGACTCTCAAACTTATATTACCGCAATCTCAAGTATTCTCGTACTCGATTACTTCAAATTCCACTTAATGGTAACATAGATTTCAATACATCAAGGCTTAACTCATTAGGTTTTTCTGAACATCGCTCAAAATTCACACTTACGTGTCGATAGATTCATCCAATATTACTATCCATACTTAATAATCCAAGTTACGAATCTAGTCTAACTCGAATGCTCGACTTTTCACCTCAAGGTATTGACAATTCCTCAAAACATATTTTATCTATTCAAAGGAGTATTCACTCCTAATGTGCAACGCTCCCTTAACTTCACTACCAGTCTCTTTCATTGACACCTAAGCACCAAATGTTATTCCAAATGGAAGCCTTATCTTCTCAACAATTCCATGATGTTCACATCTCTTTGACAGTTGTCAAACTTCATCCAGACTCATCCGGAAATCTACCAGGGAAAACATCTAATACTTTTCTTACCAAAAGTCCTCCACTTAGATCTTTACTTGAAATCCCTCATTAGTCTAATATTAATCCATCCATACTCATCATCTTCGAGTTAACATCAACACATAGCTTATGTGTCCTTGGAACCATTTCATAAATTCCATGCCGTCATGACTTGCTTCAACTCTGCCTGATACTCCGTCATCTCGAAGATCTTTTCCATTTGTTGAATCTACTAATCAACTCTTTTCCTGAGTCCTCATCACCCTTGAACTTTGGAGGATGGTAACGACGAAAATATTCTAACCCTCTTAATCTTAAGAGCACAAATCTCTCTTTTCCTCTTCTCCAGATCCCGCAGAGTCTT